>UESW01001791.1:297771-318805 GCA_900491605.1 Calamus simplicifolius | reverse complement strand
AGGCTCTCTGTCCCGACTCCATGCCAGTCCCCAGCGTCTGCTCTTGGCTCCAAGCTCTTATCCCGAACACCTTCGACTGTCTCTGACTTTGTCCCAGCGGCCTCTAACTCCTAGCTTTTCTTGGCCGCCCCTGGGCTCCTAGTTGCTCCCAGTCTTGGCTGCCGACCTGACAGTGGTCTCCCTGACTATCTTCCACCTAGACTCTTTTTAGAGCATGTATGCCAAGAGGGATGGATTGAGTGGTGAGAATCACGTCTACCAGGACAAACCCCCAGGCCGATTATGAAAGAAAAAGATTTCAAGCCTCCAATCGGCATCGACATCGAACACAATGCAAAGGCCAAAAAACTACAAAAGCTAGGTATACTACACTTTGATAAAAGCTACTTTTCACTAATACTTAAAAATGTCATGCAGAAAAGACTGACTCCAAGTTGGCATTCAAGATCAACCTCATGTTGGCACCAGAGCCTGAGGCCAGCTCGGCACTGAAGATCAACCCAGTGTTGGAACCAGAGCCCAAGGCTAGCTCGGTACTGAAGATCAACCCAGTATTGGCACCAGAACCCGAGGCCAACTCGGCACCAAGAACTGACTCCAGCGTCGGCAACAAAGATCATCAGCACAAAGAAAAAGGCACCTGAGCCTGGTTCAAGCACCCTCAGGTCGCCCTCCGATGTTAAAGGCTTCCAAGCATGGTCCCATCACAGTGATTCTCGGGTCACCCTTTGGGCTTCAAAAGGCATCTGAGCCTGGTCTAAGCACTCTCAGGTCATCCTCCATGGTTAAAGGCTCCCGAGCATGGTCCCATCACAGTGACTTTCGGGTCACCCTTCGAGGTTTAAAAGGCATCTGAGCCTGGTCCAAGCACCTCAGATCACCCTCCGAGGTTAAAGGCTCCTGAGCATGGTCCCATCACAGTGACTCTCGGATCATCCTTCGGGGTTCAAAGGCACCTAAGCCTGGTCCAAGCACCCTCAGGTCACCCTTCGGAGTTCAAAAAGCATCTGAGTCTGATCCAAGCACCCTCAGATCACCCTTCGGAGTTTAAGGCTCCCGAGCTTGGTTCCATCACAGCGACTCTTGGGTCACCCTACGGGGTTCAAAGGACCCTGAGCATGGTTCCAACACCCTCAGATCACCCTCCGGGGTTAAAGGCTCCCAAGCATGGTCCTTCGAGGTTCAAAAGGCTCTCGACGGCCTCAACTTTACCTCAGCGGCTTCATCAAGCCTCAACGGCTTCATTTCAGCCTCAGCGGCTTCAACTCTGTCTCGGCGGCCAATGGCCAACCGGATAAGACCTTTGTTTAAATTATAAACTTGCAACATATTGCTGGTCACTTTTAGCCATTCAAGAAGAAGCCCCAAGTCAACTCATAGTAGGGAGAGGCCAACTCTTTGGCTCACAGTTGACGAGCACTCATCTCCAAATTTCATGATAAAAGTAGAAGACCCAAAGTCAACTTAAAGTCAGGAGAAACCAACTCAACTCACAGTTGACGGACATCTGCTTCCAGACCCTATGTCAGGAGAGGATTACTGGCTGCTCCCAACCAGTCTAAGGTAACAATTTACCTCTAACATTACTTAAAGTCTTTGAGCAGACAAAAGCACAAGAGAGCATGCAAATGTGGTCACAAGTCCACACAAGGTAGACGAAAACTATCCAAAGCTGGCGTACAAAGACATGTGCAAAAGAAAGATAATATAAATTCTACACTCCTTTCGCTTGGCAGATGTAAGGCATGTGGTCGCACAAACTCAGGAGTGTGTGGGCATCTGATGGGGCCAATGAGCCCCATGGGCAACGATAATCTCACCGGGATCGAACCAGTCATTTCTGGAGTCGGTCCTTAGCCTCAGCCACTCGGCCCCCTTGGCCTCAGCCATGAACAGTGATCGGCCTCTTTCCCTCGGCCATGAATAGTGCTTGGCCATGAATAGTGATCGATCTCTTCCCTCGGCCATGAACAGTGATCGGCCTCTTCCCCTCGGCTATGAATAGTGCTCGGCCATGAACAGTGATCGAACTCTTCCCTTCGGCCATGAATAATACTTGGCCATGAACAGTGATCGACTTTTTTCCCTTGGCCATGAACAGTGATCGGCCTCTTCCCCTCTGCCATGAATAGTGATCAGCCTCTTCCCTTCGGCCATGAATAGTTCTCGGCCATAAACAGTGATCGACCTCTTCCCCTCGGCCATGAACAATGATCGACCTCTTCCCCTTGGCCATGAACAGTGATCGGCCTCTTTCCCTCGGCCATGAACAGTGATTGGCCTCTTCCCCTTGGCCATGAACAGTACCATGCAAATGTTCACCCATAGCCTTTCTTTAGAGCTCATTCAAGGGCATGAACAGTGCCATGCACGTACTCTATAATTAAAACTCCACGAGGGACGGAGCCAGTTTCAACTCCAAATTTCATCTTCTGCCTCAGCGGCTACACTTTAAGGCCCACATGCCTGACTTTATCGCCCATCACTGTCCACACAGGACAGCGAAAGGGTGCCGTAGGGGACATATCTGGCAAACGTCGTAACGGTCGGCCACACCTTGCAACAGCCTGTAATAATTGTTCAAACCAAGCAATACATGCCAACTATGCAGCCACCCACATTTGATGGGACATTGCTTGCATTTCTGACGTGCTACTAAGAAGCAAGCCTTGCCATTGCTACCGTTGCTGCGACCATCAAAAAATGCTCTAACAAGTGACCATACTCCAAGCTAGTCTTATAGCCTCCAAGCCTCAATAAAAAAAGGATAAGAGAGACCCCTGATCAGGTAACTCAACTCACTATACTCCTAAATACTCATTCTTACTCAAAGAGCTCTAAGTCTCTCTCTTTCAAGCTTTTTCAAGCTCACGGCTATTGCTCTGTGCTACTTGAGCATCGAATGGTCCCATTGAAATTTTCGGTCCTCAGAACTTTTTGAGGCTTCCGATCGAGAGAAGCTTGTCGAAAGATCCTTTGCTTGCTAGAGAAGGCGACCAGATGCTCACAACGTTCGAGAACCATGATTTGGCGTCAACAATCTCTAAACTTTATCAGAAGCCTACTCGCTTCTTCATCCATGGGCTGACCGAGGTTCTGATTCAACACCCACATGTTTCCCTTCCCTTTGGGGCATTCCTCACTGATCGATGACGACTCCATGGAACCACCAGAATCCGATTCCAGTGTCCTCACGGTTAGGCATGGGCACTGGGCCGTGCCGTGCCGGGCACTGGGCGGTGCCGTGCCAGGCACGACCCAGGCCCGTCGTGCCAGAAAAATTACCGTGTCGTGCCTGGCATGGCCCATTAACAAATGGGCCGTGCCAGGCACGGCCCACTAAAAAAAAATTCAAATTTGGCACGGCCCGTGACCCATCAAGAAATGGGCCACGGGCCGTGCCTGGCACGGCCCAGCAGGGCCGTTGCTGGGCCATGCCAAAATGGCCCTTCTGGGCCGTTTTGTGGGCCGTGCCATGGCACGGCCCAGCAGGGCCGTTGCTGGGCCGTGCCATGGCACGGCCCAGAAGGGCCATTTTGGCATGGCCCAGCAACGGCCCTGCTAGGCCGTGCCAGAACGGCCTTGCTGGGCCATTTTATAGGCTGTGCCAAGGGCTGTGCCATGGCACGGCTGGTGCCAGGAGCACACTGTGCACCTAGGCACCAGCCAGCTGATCGAAGCCATGATCCTGATCGGCGATGATGGATCCGACGATTGCAATCGATCTGATCGGCGATTATCCGACGATTGCGATTGATCCAAGCCATGATCCAGATCGACGATGATTGATTAGATCGTTGCGATCAATCCGATCGGAGACGATCCGACGGTTGCGATCGATCCAAGCCATGATCCCGATCGGGGATGATCGATCCATGGTTGCAATCCATCCAATCGGAGACGATCCGACGGTTGCGATCGATCCAAGCCATGATCCCGATCGGCGATGATCAATCCAACAGTTGCGATCCATCCGATCGGTGACGATCTGATGGTTGCGATCGATACAAGCCATGATCCCGATCGACAATGATCGATCGAACTGTTGCGATCAATCCGATCGGAGACGATCCGATGTCTGCGATCGATCCAAGCCATGATCATGATCGGCGATGATCAATCCGACAGTTGCGATCCATCTGATCGGAGATGATCCAACGTCTGCGATCGATCCAAGCCATGATCCCGATCGGCGATGATCAATCCGATGGTTGCGATCCATCCGATCGAAGATGATTCGACGTCTGGATCGATCCAAGCCATGATCCCGATCGGTGATGATCAATCCGATGGTTGCGATCAATCCGATCGGAGATGATCCGACGGTTGCGATCGATCCAAGCCATGATCTCGATCGGTGATGATCAATCCAACAGTTGCGATCCATCCGATCGGAGACGATCCGATGGTTGCAACCGATCCAAGCCATGATCCCGATCGACAATGATCGATCAGACTATTGCGATCCATCTGATCAGAGATGATCCGACGTCTGCGATCGACCAAGCCATGATCCCAATCAGGGATGATCGATCCGACAGTTGCGATCGATCCGATCGGAGACGATCCGATGGTTGCGATCGATCCATGCCATGATCCTGATCGGTGATGATCGATCCGACGGTTGCGATCCATTCGATCGGCGACGATCCGATGGTTGCGATCGATCCAAGCCATGATCCCGATCGGCGATGATCGATCTGATCAGAGATGATCCGACGGTTGCGATCGATCCATGCCATGATCCTGATCTGCTATTATCGATCGAACGGTTGCGATCTATCCAATCGAAGACGATCTGAAGATTGCGATCGATCCAAGCTATGATCCCGATCAACGATGATCAATCGGACCATTGTGATCAATCCGATCGGAGACAATCCGACGTCTTCGATCGATCCAAGCCATGATCCCAATCGGCGATGATCAATCCGACGGTTGTGATCGATCCAAGCCATGATCCCGATCGACGATGATCGATCCGACGGTTGCGATCAATCCAAGCCATGATCCCGATTGGTGATGATCGATCGAACCGTTGCGATCGATCCGATCGGAGACGATCCGATGGTTGCGATCGATTCAAGCCATGATCTCGATCGGGGATGATCAATCCAACGGTTGCGATCTATCCCATCGAAGACGATCCGACAGTTGCGATCGATCCAAGCCATGATCCCAATCGGCGATGATCGATCCGGCGGTTGCGATCCATCCGATCGGCGATGATCCGATGGTTGCGATCTCTCTATTTTTTTCTTCTTACTTATGTATTATGTTCTAGAGGTCAGGCCTAGCCCTCCTCCCTTCTGTACCATTTTAATTTTAAATTAATAAACTGGTAGGGGTCTGTGCCAAACCCCCCACCATTATGGTGGCTTTATATTAATAAAATTTCTTTATTCTTAATAATTTTTTAATTTATCAAAAAAATATATATTTTTTATAAATTTTTTTATTTGAGCTGTTCATGGGTTAGGCCCTAGGTGGGCCGTGCCTAGCACGGTCTATCTGGGTCGGCACGGTTCAGACCCACCTAGGCCATGCTGGCACGGCCCACCTGGGTCGGCACGGTCATTACAAGGTCATTGCGGGTCAGGTAAGAACAGAGGCGGTTGAGGGAGTGTTTATATGCGGTCGGCTACCGACGGCGTTTTAAACATAGTCTGACATGCCATTGTCGCCGACTTTAGATTACCGTCGTTGTTTCGCCGCTTGAACGAAAAATAGCTCCACCAACCTAACGACGGCAGAGTATTGCCGACTTCAATTTATATGATTATAATCACAAACGTAATTTAAGAAGCGCTGTGAAAACTTAAATTACTTTTAAATCCCAAATTTACGGACTTTATTTGATGTCGGCAACTGTTGCCAATGTCATTTTATGTGGAAATAGAAATTTATCGCTACATACTTATTTTTAACATTGTCTTACCAGAATCCTATGAAGTCAGCCATGGCTTCGGCTCATATTAAATATATGTTGATATAGAATTATTTATGATAAATTTAAATTATATAAAAAATGCTTTATTACTACACTAATTTAAATAACGATCCCCCACTGCAATGTGAGATTGATACTTGAGGCTTGGCTGAATCAGACTCGATCCATTTGACCGATCTGGCTCAACCAAGAGAGCAGTGCTGGCTGCTCTACGAACTGAGAGAGAGAGAGAGAGAGAGAGAGGTAGCAAGCCAGGGAGAGGCCGTTGCGCACCTCCCCATGATCTCCGAACGATTGTGGGAACAAGGTGATTTTAAATTACCCCGAACCTTCCTCTCTCCGACCATTCTTAGAGGATCGAAGCTTGGATCAAGGTTTGGGGCTCGGTTGAGATGAAGCCATGAAGAAGAGTTTATCTTCTTAAGCTTCAACTGGCAAGCTCCTTGAACCCCAGATTTCTCCTTGGAATCCATAAGCAGTATAGCATTCAGATTAGGTGGGATTCAATGACTTTTAATGATTGATGTCTCTGTTTTAGCTTGAAAACAGAGTTTTGGAGGGCTGAGGGCTGCTGGCGTCTTCCACCTCCTCGACATCAATCTCCGATGGGTAATCCTCTTCTCCTCTTGCTTTGAGGTTCCAGGTCCCTAGGTTTAGCCACCGGCCATCATTGGAATTAGGGATAGCAGGGGTGGGTCATTAAGCCCTGTTTTGGGATATGTTTGTAGCCCTTCGACCAAATCTGATGGTCAATCCAAAGCCAAGAGACGATCGAACCCGTGCTAGGGTCAAGAACTGTCAATGGTTGAGGGATTGGATGGAATTTTAGGTCTCAAGACCCTTTGATTTGTTAGCTTCTCATCATCTAATTAGCATGGAAACTTTGTCTCTTCTAAGAAAAAATTGGGTGGTTTCGTGTGAGGATTCAGGGACTTGGATCCATCGGACCCTCCCAACGGAGGTCAGACCCGGCCATGGCTGGACTGTGAGGGCCTTGCTGACGGTGCTAAGGCCGGCTAGAGTTCGACAACGATTGACCCTTCGCATCGAGCGGGTTGAGGGCCTGGAGGAAGATCGTAGGTTTGGAAGTCAAACCGGCTTCTTAGCAATCAACTGGTTCAACTTAGTGAACAGTTTGATTAAGTCTCATTTATTTCAAACCAGGCCAAGATCAATTAACTTTGAATCAAATTGAACTCAGTCCAATTGATCAAAGTTTAATTAGACTCAAGTGGCCCATGGTGGGTTTAGATTTTGGATCATGCTTTGTGCACTGCACGCAGTGCAGAACGAGCGCACTGCATGCTGTGGTTCGTCTGCACGCATGGAACCCAGCATGCGGCAGACCCCGCTTTATAAAAAATTAATTTTTGCTGGGTTTCACACATAGATAAATCACTGCGCTTAATGCACGCAATTTTACACACGGGCGCTGGACAAGGCATGTTAGCTATGTTGATTGTTGAATTAAGATTTAAAATTGAATACGTAGGTGATCAACAATTTGATTTGATTGACCTAACCCTATTGATCAACGAATCAAAAAAATAGGCTAATTATAATTAGTAATTTAGTAAATTACTTAATTTTGAATATATATTTTTTCTAAATATTATTAATGTCTAATTTTGCACTATTAATTGAATGTTAATATTACTATCCTGTTATTATTTTTACAAAATTAATTTTTATTGCTTTATTATATGCAATGGAATATTAAATTTTAATGCCTACTAATGTTGTTTAATTTTTGTATAATTAGTTATTACAAAAAATTATTGATTCAAATAAGTAGAATATAGAAGTTAAAATTTATATATAATAATAATAATAATAATAATAATAATAATAATATAATAATAATAATAATAATAATAATAATAATAATCAATATTAATAATATATATCATTATCTAAGGAATTACATGAATAATTAATAATAAAATAATTGATTATAGATAAAATAGAATGATTAAACATCAGACCCTCGATCCATTATGATATGACTTGATTAAATGAAATAATTGATATAAGGACCTACCTCTATAGTAGATATACATGAATATACCCCGATTCATAAGGTTAAATGTGATGCATTGATTCTATCATATTAATATATGTGATAATAGTTCATAATCGTTAATTATTTGTAAAAAGATGGTATGCAAACTTAAAATGATGATATAAAACCATGATTAAAGATGATATGATAATTATGATAATATAAAAATTCTAAGAACCAAAGACATGAAAACCTTAATTATGATATATAAAAATTTGAAATAATAATAGTATTGATGACACACGATCGCAGACGTGGAGCGCCGGGAGACCTGATCTGGCTGCTGGCGAGATCCTCGAGTAGCCGAACGACCTGCAAGAAGTTTCAAGATCGGAGGGATCTCCGGTGGGGACCCTCCGATGCCCAAGTCAGTGATCGAGGTCACAGCCGAAGGAGGGCTCGAGAGAGCCCCCTCATGTCCAAAGAACCCTTAGAAGTGGGGTCTCTCTAGATGAAAAGTGAGGGAGTGCTTATATTAGCGTACCTGAATCTCTTGTGGACTTACCCTTTTATAGGCCGTTGAAATCTGTATGAGTTCGGGCGCATGACATTTCGCTGAGGAGGGAATGTCTACGGGACACGTGGGGGTTACGTGAGCTTGGGCTAGTTGGTGGGTCCTATCCCATCGGAGAGGAAGATCCAGTGGTTGGTGAGCCAGGTCCCATCAGTCGATGGAATCGGCTGGTAGGTGGGTCTGGTCCGATCAACAGCATGGTCAGGAGATGCCAGTCTGAACGGGTCAGATGGTTGGTGGTTTAGCAGGCGCAGGGCCGACCTAAAGAGGTTGGGGCCACCACGGCCTGCTTTGGAGAAGCCGGGGCCATCGGGGCCGGCCTTAGGAGGTCGGGGCTGCCATGATGCGCCTTGGAGAAGCCGGGGCAGACGAGGCCGACCTGGGGAGGTCAGGGCTGCCACGGCGCGCCTTGAAGAAGACTGGGCCGCTGGGGGCCGGCCTTAGGAGGTCGGGGCCGCCACGGCGTGCCTTAAGGAAAACGGGGCCACCACGGCGCGCCTTGGAGAAGACGGGGCCATCGGGGGCCGACCTTAGGAGGTCGGGGCCGCCATGGCGCATCCTAAGGAAAACAGGGCCGACAGGGGCCGGCCTTAGGAGGTCGAGGCCGCCACAGCGCGCCTTGGAGAAGACGGGGCCGTCGGGGGCCAGCCTTAGGAGGTCGGAGCCGCCACGGCATGCCTTGGAGAAAACGGGGCCGCCGAGGGCCGGCCTTAGGAGGTCGGAGCCGCCACGACCCGCCTTAGAGAAGCCGGGGTGGACGGGGCCGACCTGGGAGGTCGGGGCCGCCCCGGCGTGCCTTAGAGAAGACGGGCCACCAGGGGCCAGCCTTAGGAGGTCGGGGCCACCACGGTGCACCTTAAGGAAAATGGGGCAGCCGGGGGCCGGCCTTAGGAGGTCGGGGCCGCCACGGCGCGCCGTGGAGAAGACGGGGCCACCAGGGGCCGGCCTTAGGAGGTCGGGGCCGCCACGGCGCACCTTGGAGAAAACGGAGCCACTAGGGGCCGGCCTTAGGAGGTTGGAGCCGCCACGGTGCGCCTTGGAGAAGACGGGGCTGCCGGGGGCCATCCTTAGGAGGTCGGGGCCGCCACGGTGCGTCCTGAGAAAAACGGGGCCGCCGGGGGTCGGCCTTAGGAGGTCGGGGCCGCCATGGGGCGCCTTGGAGAAGATGGGGCCGCCGAGGGCCGGCCTTAGGAGGTCGGAGCTGCCATGGCACGCCTTGGAGAAAATGGGGCCGCTCGGGGCCGGCCTTAGGAGGTCGGGCCGCCACGGCGTGCCTTGGAGAAGACGGAGCTGACGGGGCTGCGCTTGTATCACGTGGTTGATTTTGCCATGATTACCCCTGTGACTTTATTGGCAACATCACTGGTCACATCAGATGCCCCCCCCGCTCCTGAGCGCGAAGGGCCACATGCCAGTTGCCCTTTGGGCGATAGGAGCGCGAAAATTCAAAGGCTATGATAGCTAACTTTAAGCGCTTTAAATGGCGAGCAAATCAGCGCGCCTTCTCGAAGCGACGTCGCCTCGAAGATCTTCCGTAATCATGCGGTAGGTGGGCGTTGACGTCGGTCCCGATCGATTTGAGGGGGTGCTCCTTAGAGGATGGGAAAAAGGTAAGGGTCACATTGCTGCTTCGTGCTTCAAGCATCACTATTGGCCGGAGACTCCGCTCCTTGGTGGAATCGAGGTGGGGCGCCTTGATCACGAGCAAAATGGCCGGCGCTTTGGGATGCGGCATAATAGGCGAGGGCCACGTGGCTGATCTCGGGGTGGAACGGTTTGAAATTGGGGTATAAAAGATGCCCCCTGGGCATGGGGGGAGAGTTTATACTGCCATTGTTCTCCTGCCTTCTTCCTTCTCGAGCTTCCTTGCAACCCGAGACCTTCAGCCTTCATCTTCTTAACAAATCCCTAGGTTAGTTTTCATTTTTCACCTTCAACCTTTGATCCATGGACCGTAAAGCCATTAGAGAGGGTAAGAGACCAGTAATAGATCCGCCCTCTTCCCCGATGAGAGCAGTTCCCATTTTCTTCCGCCGCCCGGCGCCCTCTCCGCAACTAGCCTTGACCCGGCGGGGCCGGGGGGGGATCGCTTCCACCGTGACCCCTGAGGAAGTAGAGGCCATTAGGACTACGTATAAGGTCCCAGACTTCATTCATTTGTCCACACCTGGCCCTGAAGACAGAGTGAACTCCGTCCTCCCCGGACGAGTTGCCCTGTACAAGGAGTTTTTTAGGTGTGTGCTGCGGCTTCCTTTCCATCCCTTCTTCTTGAACCTCTTGAATAGGTATAGGTTAGTATCGGCGCAGTTGACTCCGAACTCGATTCGGATCTTCAGTGCCTTCGTCATCCTTTGCCATTTTCAGGGGTCCGCGGCCAGCCTATCCTTATTCCGAGCTCTTTACAAACTTCGCCGCCAGGGTGAGGGGGCCTGGTGGGTGTTTACCGCCAGGCCGGGCAGGGCTCTTCCATTGGGTCTTCCGTCCAAAATTAGGGGGTGGAAGTCTCGGTTTCTTTTTGCCCATATAGAGGAGTGAGGACCGAATGGGGGGAACCGGACGTGAGCTCCAATGAAAATTCGGCCGTAAGTGATAAGGATGAGGAGCTCTTCCACTATTTCTCTAACTCCCAGATTCCTTCCTACAAGGACGTCCTGTCCGAGGAGAACTTGTACGAGGCCGAACTGGCTCCGGCAGTCAGTGAGCACAGAAATCCTTCCTTCTTGCCCTCGGCCGGACGTGGCTTTTGCCCATTTTATAGAAATTTTCCCCTTTTCCCCTTTTTCTTCTTTTTGCATACTAACCTTTATTTTTTATGCTGCCATGAAGTTTTCTGCAGAGAAATTTGAGGCCCTCGCACGCCAAAAGAAATGGGCGGCCGACGAACAGGCAATGCCGGTCAAGAGGGCGCGAAGGGGGCTCGCGCCAAACCGGTCGAGGCACCAGAAGCCCCCCCCAGTTCAGGCACCCATGGAGGAGCCGACCAGGGAGGCACCGGCTGAAGGAGGAGTCCCGGGCCAGCCGGGGTTGAGACGGAAGAGGGGGAAATCCCTGCCACCACCGAGACTGCCACGGTGGTCTTGGATCCCGAAGAGGAAGCCCATGCCATCACCAAATTTGCCGAGGCAGGGCAGGTAGCAGTCGCTGGAAGCCCTCTGGCTCCCACTGAGCCAGAGACGGAGAGGGCGCCTCCCACGTTTGGAGAGGAAGAGGTCGTCCCTAGGAGCCCCAGTGCCGGGGCGAGGAGGTCCAGCGGGCAGCAGGCCGGGCCGAGGAGCTCGTCTCGGTGGTCCGTGCACTGCTCGACCCAGTGGACGGTGGACGAGATGTTGGGAGGACCACCGCGACTGGTGTCCAGGCTATCCACCACGGAGGATGCCGCGCAGGCTGCGACCCTCCTATCCAGAGCGAGAACCTCGGCGACTGACGAGGAGATAGGGAGGAAATCTCATGCCGCCATCCTCGACATGGTTATGGTCAACATGCTCGAGGTAATCTTTCGAACGTAACCTCCTTTTGACCTACTTTGGTCGATATGTGGCTGATGGGCCTTCTTGGTGCAGTTGGCCAACGGGGCCTTTGCCCTTCATGTAGCGGCGACTCATACAGGGGAGGCACTCGCGCTGACCATTAGGCGGGCCAACAAATACAAGGAGCAGGCCCGCGCGTTGTCCGAGAAGTTGGCTTGGTAGGAGGAGGAGGCCAAGGTCCGAGAGGAGGACCTAAGCGGTCGGGTGAAGGAGGCCGAATGTCGAGCCGAAGCTGAGGGCGTTCGTGCCTCCATGGCGGTGTCCTAGCTTTCCCTTGTCTCATCCAGGCTGGACTCGGCCAGGGCCGAGGTGGAGGAGCTTCGCCGCCAGCTCCAGCTTATAGAAGACCGGGCCGACACTGCGGCAGACGAGGCTCGGGCAGCGATGGGGAGAGCTGCCACGGTGGAGGCAACAACAGTTGATGCTGGCCACCAGCGGGCCGGGGCGGAGGCTCATGCCAGCGAGGCCGGGAACCGTGCCGAGGAAGTGGAGGATAAGGCCCGGGAGCCCGAGGCACGCGCCAAGGAGGCTGAGGCTGAGGCTGAGGCCAAAGCGCGAGTCTGGAAGGCCAAGGCCAGGGCGGAGGCGCAGATTCGGGAGGCCTGGGCCAAGGCAGAGGCTCGTATCTAGGAGGCCGGGGCCAAGGCCATTGCCGACTTTAAGGCTTCGGCGGAGTTCGAGTAGGAAGTTTTGGAGGCCAGCTTTGATGCTTCTACAAAAGGCTTTGAATTCTGCAAGGAGAAAGTGTCCGCGATCTTTAATATCAGCAGCTCCAACCTCGAAAAGATTCAGCCTGGGGGTCCTGGTGACGAGGAGGCGGCGGCGGAGGAAGAGGTTGGAGAGGAGCCGGGGCCAAATGGGCCTTAGGAAATTTTATACTTTTCTTCTTCCCTTGTACCCGACCATAGGTCGAATTTTGTAACCATTAAAGCGACTAATGGAAAGAGAACCATTTTCTGAATGTTTTGTTCCCCCATTTGTAAGGCGTCATTTGTGTTGAAAGTGTCGCGGCATATCCTAGTATTCATATTTGGTGGTGTCCAAATAGGTTTATAGGAGTTCGCACCGTTGAATAGACCTGTAGGTAGTTGAGGTAACTTAACGCCGACCACCGTCGTTTAGAAATTTTAAGCTTTCTTTCTATTGTCTGTCTCTATGGCGGCCGAATGCACGGTAAACTTGCAAACTTAGGAATCCGCTTGAACGGGCACGGAGCCATTGAACCCATGGGGGTACCTTGGTGATTAATTTCGAAGGTGGCACCGGCGGGCCAAGTCCACCAGGGGTGACGTGAAGCTGGATGACACCTTTCTAGTCAAGACGTCGATGGATTCTGTCTTTGGACTGTTTCGACTATGGTGAGACCAGAGCGCAAGCCCGAGGCTGGTGCCGGGGCGAACGCCTAGCTCTTTTAGAGACTACTAAGACAGAATCATGGCTGCCAGAAGCCTCCCAAGCCTCGGAGGGTGGTCTGAGGGTTGAAAGTTGTCGGGTTCCTTTCGAATCACCTCGAGGGTTTAAGAACTGCTGCGAGGGGCGACTCGACCAGTTACGAAGCCTTAGGGATTTGAACGACTCGGGGGCACCACCGTGCCAGGGCCGAGTGGTATCCCATGGGCCGCGATGCTGGCGAGGTCCTTTTGAACCACCTCGAGGGTTTAAGAACCGCTGCGAGGGGTGACTCGACCGGTTACGGAGCCTTAGGGATTTGAACGACTCGGGGGCACCACCGTGTCGGGGCCGAGTGGTATCCCATGGGTCGCGATGCCGAAGAGGTCCTTTTGAACCACCTCGAGGGTTTAAGAACCGCTGCAAGGGGTGACTCGACCGGTTACGAAGCCTTAGGGATTTGAACGACTCGGGGGCACCGCCATGCTGGGGTCGAGTGGTATCCCATGGGCCGCGATACCGGCGAGGTCCTTTTGAACCGTCTTGGGGGTTTAAGAACCGCTGCGAGGGGCGACTCGATCGGTTACGGAGCCTTAGGGATTTGAACGACTCGGGGGCACCATCGTGCCGTGGCCGAGTGGTATCCCATGGGCCGCGATGCCGGCGAGGTCCTTTTGAACCTCCTCGGGGGTTTAAGAACCGCTACGAGGGGTGACTTGACCGGTTATGGAGCCTTAGGGATTTGAACGACTCGGAGGCACCGCCATGCCGGGGCCGAGTGGTATCCCATGGGCCGCGATGCCGGCGAGGTCCTTTTGAACCACCTCAGGAATTTAAGAACCGCTGCGAGGGGTGACTCGATCGGTTACGGAGCCTTAGGGATTTGAACGACTCGGGAGCACCGCCGTGCCGGGGCCGAGTGGTATCCCATGGGCCGCGATGCCGGCGAGGTCCTTTTGAACTGCCTCTGGGGTTTTAGAACCTCTGCGAGGGGTGACTCGACCGGTTATGGAGCCTTAGGAATTTGAATGACTCGGGGGCACCACCGTGCCGGGACCGAGTGGTATCCTATGGGCCGCGATGCCGGCGAGATCCTTTTGAACCACCTCGGGGGTTTAAGAACCGCTGCGAGGGGCGACTCGACCAGTTATGGAGCCTTAGGGATTTGAACGACTCAAGGGCACCGCCGTGCTAGGGCCGAGTGGTATCCCATGGGCCGCGATGCCGGCGAGATCCTTTTGAACCACCTTGGGGGTTTAAGAACCGCTGCGAGGAGCTACTTGACCAGTTACGGAGCCTTAGGGATTTGAACGACTCGAGGGCACCACCGTGCCGAGGTCGAGTGGTATCTCATGGGCTGCGATGCCGGCGAGGTCCTTTTGAACCGCCTTGGGGGTTTAAGAACCGCTGCGAGGGATAACTCGACCGGTTACGAAGCCTTAGGGATTTGAACGACTCGACGGCACCACCATACCGAGGCCGAGTAGTATCCCATGGGCCGCGATGCCGGCGAGGTCCTTTTCTGAGATCTGGTCTTTGGGTGCAAGGAAGAGATGACTTTGGTGTTGAAGAAGATCCATTATTTTTTACATCCTGGAGAGGTACATCATTGATAATATCGATGGAGGTTGTCCGCATTTCAGGTACGCGGGATGGGTCAACCGTTGAGCTCTTCGACTCGGTACGCTCCTTGACGGAGTGCCTCGGTGACGCGGTAAGGACCCTCCCAATTGGTAGACAGTTTGCCCCCTTCCATTGGCTTGGACACCTCAGTCTTCCTTAAAACCATATCTCTAGGGCGAAACACCCTAGGACGGACTCGGGTGTTATAATACCTAGTTATCCGCTGACGAAAAGCGGCCATGCACAGTTGCGCCCGGTCATGCGCTTCGTCAATGAAGTCGAAATTCGCTCTCAGTTGGGTAGAGTTGTCTTCCTAGTTGTAGGACTCCACCCTCGGGCTTGGCAGTCCGATCTCCACAGGGATGACTGCCTCGGACCCAATAGTTAGACTAAATAGGGTCTCGCCTGTCGGGGCCCTTGGGGTTGTGTGGTAGGCCCATAACACACTAGGAAGTTCTTCTACCCAGCGGCCCTTGGATCCGTCCAGCTGAGTTTGGAGCCCCCTGAGGATGGTGCGGTTCATGACCTCGGCTTCCCCATTGGTCTGCGGGTGGCCGATAGAGGTGAATCGGTGGTGGATGCCCAGCTCATCACAGAAGGCTTTGAATGTGGCATTGTCAAACTGACGGCCGTTCTCGGTGATGAGGGTGTGAGGTAAGCCAAAGCGACATATGACCGACTTTCAGAAGAAGGCTTTAACCTTGCTCTCAGTGATCTTGGCCAACGCCTCGACCTCGACCCATTTGGTGAAGTAGTTGATGACGATAATCAGAAACCTTTGCTGCCCCGAGGCCAGGGGGAATGGCCTGAGAATATCCATTCCCCACTGGGCAAAGGGCCATGGGGCCGAGAGCGGATTCAGAGGAACAGAGGGTTGGTGCTGGATGTGTGCATGGTGCTGGCAGCCGTCACACTTCTGAACTAACTTGGCTGCATCATCCCTCATAGTGAGCCAGAAGTACCCTTGCCGGAGGGCTTTTTGGGCTAAGGATCTGCCCCCAAGTGGTTCCCACATATGCCTTCATGGATCTCTCTGAGAATATAATTGGCATCGGCATATCCCACACACTTGAGCAGGGGGTAGGAGAACAACCTCCGGTACAGGCGTCCGTCCAGAAGGATGAATTTGGAGGCTCTCCACTTAAGTAGTCTAGCTTCATTGCGATCATCGGGGAGGGTGCCGTCTGTGAGATAGTGGACGTAGGCATCCATCCATGTCGGCTCTTGGGTGAGCGGGAGGATTTCCTCGCTGTCTTCTATGCTGGGTCTTTCTAGATGCTCGACGAAGGCATCCCTTGCGATGCTGTCGGTGGAGGTAGCCAGGGGGAAAGGGGTGTCGGCCTTGGCGTTTTCGCTCCGAAAAATATAGCTGATACTGAAGTAAGAGAGTGGAGAAACTAGGGACCGGACCTTGTCCAGGTACCGGGCCATGGCGGGATCCTGCGCCTCATACTCTCCTTTGATTTGCCCGGAGACGAGTTCCGAATCAGTAAAAGCTCAGAGGCACCTTATTCCAAATTCTCGAGCAAGCCTTAGCCCTGCTAGTAGGGCTTCATATTCGGCCTGATTGTTGGTAGCTTCGAACAAGAACCGGAGGGCGCACTCTACTAATTCTCCGCCTGGTCCCGCAAGAATGAGGCCAACACCACTTCCATGAGAATTGAGGCTCCATCCACATGGAGGATCCAAGATTCCCCATCATCCTCTGGCTCGGCGATGGGTTGCTCCATGGGAGTCTTCTCGGTCGGTTTCTCAGCCCAAGTGCATTCGACCAGAAAGTTGGCCAGGACCTGGGACTTTAAGGTGGGTCGAGCTTGAAAAGAGAGATCGAACTCTCCCAGCTTGATGGCCCATTTAGCTAACCGGCCTGAGGTGTCAGGTCGAGCCAGAATGGCTTAGAGATGTTGGTCTGTAAGAACCATGATCGGGTGAGCTTGAAAGTACAGTCGGAGGCGCCGAGCGAAGACAATCAAGGCAAAGATGATCTTTTCAGTTCTGGAGTATCTGACTTCTGCGTCATGGAGTATTTTGCTCACGTAGTAAATAGGTCTTTGGGTTCTGTCGGCATCAAGACATACTAAAACTGAACTAACGGCTTCCGGAGAGGCGGCAAGGTAAAGGAAGAGACTCTCCCCATCTCTTGGCTTCGATAGCCGCCTCTTTTATCGATCGATCTGTTCCATATATATATATATATATATATATTGAATAGATATAAATTACATCACCGGCGATCGAAATAATTAAGCTACTGCTCCTGACCACAAGATCACCAGAATTAATGAAGCGAAAGACAGACCGTAGGTTTGGCCTGTAGATGGATTATGTATATACCTAGCCTGGATGGATATGCCTATAGAAGTGGAGATTGACAAGAATGCTTCCAGATAAAAATTACAACAGGATGGATATGCATCAACGGTTCACATTATAACTACAAATCAGTTCTATAGATCAAAATTTTGAGCAGTAAAAAAAGGAGTGATAATTGAGATAAACTTACCTTTTAATTTCTCAGTGGTTTTGAGAAACAACCTCAAATCCTCTCCAAATCTTTTTCAAATCCTCTCCAAATCCTTTCCAAATCCTTTTCAAATCCACTTCAACCTCCAAATCTGAAGAGATAACACCAGCATTACTAAGATTCTGGTTCCGACACCTTCTCCTCTGGCTAAATCAGATTAAAAAAAAAGATGTAGTTGGAAATCCACTGCACCTTCTCCTTTGGTTCCGGCATCCGGGATGTGGCGGCGGAGAGGAGCTCCGAGGGTCAGCGGACGGACTCTTTTTTGGTTCTGGCGTCTGATGGTGGGAGGGGGGTCGACGGACGGAGTCAGGGTTAGGGTTTCACGAAGTCGCGCATGCGAGAGAAAATTTCAGCGGGAGAGAGAGGGATTGACGAGGCGGAAATAAGTATTATCTTATTACGGCGAAAATAATTTCGTCGTAATACAAGTATATTACGGTGACAATTAACTTTCGCTGTATTATAATTATTTTTTTATTTTTATAAGTCCTTTTCTTACGGCGAAAAAATTTCGCCGTAATAAAAGGAGAAGAAAAACTAACCTATATCGTTAACCTATTACGACGAATATGGGTGACCTATTTTGCCGTAATAAATAGTAAGAAAAATAAAAAAATTTAAAAACTTAAAATTTAACCTGAAGCTATTACGACGATATTTATAATTCATCGTAATAAGACTTCTTATTACGGCAAACTATTATTTCGCCGTAATAAATAGAAAGAAAAATAAAAAAAATTAAAATCTTAAAATTTAACCTGGAGCTATTACGATGAATTATAAAATTCATCGTAATAAAGCTTTTTATTACGGTGAAAACTTATTTCGCCGTAATAAATAGTAAGAAAATAAAAAAAATTATAAACTTAAAATTTAACCTAAAGCTATTACGACGATATTTATAATTCGTCGTAATAAGACTTTTTTTACTGCGAAATATTATTTCGCCGTAATAAATAGAAAGGAAAATAAAAAAAATTAAAATCTTAAAATTTAACTTGAAGCTATTACGACGATATTTATAATTCATCGTAATAAGACTTCTTATTACGGTGAAATATTATTTCACCATAATAAATAGAAAAAAAAATAAAAAAAAAATTAAAATCTTAAAATTTAACCTGAAGCTATTACGACGAATTATAAAATTCATCGTAATAAGGCTTTTTATTACGGCAAAATATATTTCGCCGTAATAAATAGTAAGAAAAATAAAAAATTAAAAACTTAAAATTTAACCTGAAGCTATTACGACGATATTTATAATTTATCGTAATAAGACTTCTTTTTACGACGAAATATTATCTCACCGTAATAAACAGAAAGGAAAATAAAAAATTTAAAATCTTAAAATTTAACATGGAGCTATTACGATGATATTTATAATTCGTCGTAATAAGACTTCTTATTACGGCGAAATAATATTTCACCGTAATAAATAGAAAGGAAAATAAAAAAATTTAAAATCTTAAAATTTAACCTGGAGCTATTACGACGAATTATAAAATTCATCGTAATAAGGCTTTTTATTACGGCGAAAACTTATTTCGCCGTAATAAAACGAAAGGAAATAAAAAAATTTAAAATCTTAAAATTTAACCTGGAGCTATTACGACGATTTATAAATTTCATCGTAAGAAGTTTATTTTATTATGGTGAAATAATATTTCGCCGTAATAAATAAGTGTTACGACGAATTTGATTTTATTTTGCCGTTATAAATAAACCTATAACGATGAAAATATTTCGCCATAATAGGTTCGCCACAAATACCATACTTTCTTGTAGTGTTAATTTTTTGAATTATAATTTTATAATTAATGTTATTTACCAAAGATTAACTCATAAAATTATTTTATGTTTTTCTTTGAGAGACAAAGAAATGAAGAGTGACCTTGGGTAGAAGCCGTACTTATCACTCCAATTTAGTTATTTTATGAGTTAATTAAGTTTATTGGTAGCCTAAACATATATATATATATATATCATCTAAATTATAATAAGAATTTTGTTTTATTACACCTTTTATTCCATTCTTTATAGAATAATAGCTTAGAATTTCCTTGGATGAATATTGTTAGACGCCTAGCGTGCCTAGGATCTAGGGTAAGATGGATATACGTGGAGGAAAATTGTGCAGAAACTATTGAGTGTTTTACCCAATCTTATGTAAAGATGACGTTTCTTTTGGCACTGCTGAATGTGGTCGTCCAGGTGGATGATCGAACCTAGTTGGAGTCCAAGTAGGCAGTGCAAATCTACCAACCCTGACGACTGTTTCCATTTCGAGATACTTGACCCGGACCCAACAGAAATAGAGCCGAGGCAAATGCTATGTAATCCCATCTGTCTTTTATTTTTTTTTTTAAGGAAAGAAAAAAGAGGCAGCGTATTCAGACTTATGGTGAAAATGTTCCCAGCCAAGCAGTAAACGACCCAGGTTTTTTTTTTTTTGTTATAGATGGGCGATCACACCAGTCTAGGATAAATTAAGCCCGATATATCAGAGTACAAAATCTGAGTAAGAACCATAGGGCAAGAATCACCTGGCATCCATAACCAGGGACCAAAATGGTGGACAACCTGAGCAACAACCCAGTCAGCCGCTAAGTTTGCTTTCCGGTAAACATGCCAAATCTGGGCACTATAAGCCTGATGAAGCATAGCCCTGATGTCGCATAATAAAGGATTGGTAGGCAAAGGGTCGCCTGAGTCCTGCCGGAGCCAGCGGACAACAATAATAGAGTTTCCCTCAATAATAAGGCTGCGAATGCCCAGACTGCGGATAGCATAGGATATGCCAGCCCACGCAGCATATAACTCAGCTAGCGGCACAGAAAGGTTTAAAGAACCAAATCAACCATCCATAAGCAACGATCCATCCGAGCCACGGATCACAAAAGCCGAACCAGCCAATCGACCTTGAACACTGCCATCAAAGTTGATTTTGACAGACCCTAGTGGAAGGGGTTCCCAGTAAACAAAGACTGTACGTCGGTTTGCAGCAGCAGCAGGGGATCCCCAGATGCTAGGGCTGTCAAAATTATGGCCTGACTGGTGGAGCATGTACTCAGAAGAAAGAGACAGAGCTGTCCTAATAATCATGTAGGGAGGGTCAACCACATCTGCGAAAATATGCCGATTCCGAGACAGCCAAACCTGATAAGCAAAGTAAGCACCAGTGGAACAAAATCGACGGGTGCCCCTACACATATCCTACCGAATCCAGCTCAAAAAAGAACTGCGAGATGGAGTATTGCTATCATCCTAGAAGTGATAACCTGCTATCTGCCAGACTAATCTCACTCTACTGCAAGTGAAGATAGCATGATCAACAGTCTCCTCCTCAAGCCCGCAAACAGGGCATGTTGGCTGGATCGCCATGCCCCTACCCGAGAGTAGGGAGCAAGTAGGAAGGCAGTCCCAAACTATCTTCCAAATA
>UESW01001791.1:244648-285762 GCA_900491605.1 Calamus simplicifolius | reverse complement strand
CGGGGCCCTTGGGGTTGTGTGGTAGGCCCATAACACACTAGGAAGTTCTTCTACCCAGCGGCCCTTGGATCCGTCCAGCCGAGTTCGGAGCCCCCTGAGGATGGTGTGGTTCATGACCTCGGCTTCCCCATTGGTCTACAGGTGGCCGACAGAGGTGAATCGATGGTGGATGCCCAGCTCATCACAGAAGGCTTTAAATGGCATTGTCAAACTGACGGCTGTTGTCGGTGATGAGGGTGTGAGGTAGGCCGAAGCGATATATGACCGACTTCAGAAGAAGGCTTTAACCTTGCTCTCAGTGATCTTGGCCAACGCCTCGACCTCGACCCATTTGGTGAAGTAGTCGATGGTGACAATCAGAAACCTTCGCTGCCCCGAGGCCGGGGGGAATGGCCCAAGATATCCATTCCCCACTGGGCAAAGGGCCATGGGGCCGAGAGCGGATTTAGAGGAACAGAGGGTTGGTGCTGGACGTGCGCATGGCGCTGCAGCCGTCACACTTCTAAACTAACTTGGCTGCATCATCCCTCATGGTGAGCCAGAAGTACCCTTGCCGGAGGGCTTTTTGGCTAAGGATCTACCCCCCAGGTGGTTCCCATAGATGCCTTCATGGATCTCTCTGAGAATGTAATTGCGTCGGCAGGTCCCACACTTGAGCAGGGGTAGGAGAACGACCTCCGGTACAGGCATCCGTCGAGAAGAGTGAATTTGGAGGCTCTCCACTTAAGTAGTCTAGCTTTATTGTGATCATCGGGGAGGGTGCCGTCTGTGAGATAGCGGACGTAGGCATCTATCCATGTCGGCTCTTGGGTGAGCGGGAGGATTTCCTCGCTGTCTTCTATGCTGGGTCTTTCTAGATGCTCGACGAAGGCGTCCCTTGCGATGCTGTCGGTGGAGGTAGCCAGGCGGGAAAGGGTGTCAGCCTTGGCATTTTTGCTCCGGGAATATAGCTGATACTGAAGTAAGAGAGTGGAGAAACTAGGGACCGGACCTTGTCCAGGTACCGGGCCATGGCGGGATCCCGCGCCTCATACTCTCGTTGATTTGCCCGGAGACGAGTTGCGAATCAGTAAAAGCTCTGAGGCCTTATTCCAAATTCTCGAGCAAGCCTTAGCCCTGCTAGTAGGGCTTTGTACTCGGCCTGATTGTTGGTAGCTTCGAATAAGAACCAGAGGGCGCACTCTACTAATTCTCGCCTGGTCCCGCAAGAATGAGGCGGCACCACTTCCATGAGAATTCAAGGCTCCATCCACATGGAGGTTCCAAGATTCCCCATCGTCCTAGGCTCGACGATGGGTTGCTCCATGGGAGTCTTCTCGTCGGTTCCTCAGCCCAAGTGTATTCGACCAAAAAGTTGGCTAGGACCTGGGACTTTAAGGCGGTCGAGCTTGAAAAGAGAGATCGAACTCTCCTAGCTTGATGGCCCACTTGGCTAACCGGCCTGAGGTGTCAGGTCGAGCCAGAATGGCTCGGAGAGGTTGGTCTGTAAGAACCACGATCGGGTGAGCTTGAAAGTATGGTTGGAGGTACCGAGCAGAGACAATCAAGGCAAAGATGATCTTTTAGTTTGGAGTATCTGACTCTGCGTCATGGAGTATTTTGCTCACGTAGTAAACAGGTCTTTGGGTTCCTCGGCGTCAAGATGTACTAAAACTGAACTAATGGCTTCCGGAGAGGTGGCAAGGTAAAGGAAGAGACTCTCCTGTCTCTTGGCTTCGATAGGAGCGGTGGGGAGGACAAGAACGCCTTTAAGCCGTTGAAGGCCTTTTGGCATCATCCGTCCACTCGAAGCTATTCACCTTCCGCAAGGCTCTGAAGAAGGGTAAACATCGCTCGGCCGACCTGGAAGGAAATGACTTAGATCCGCCACCCTCCCGGTGAGCCGCTACACTTCCTTCTTATTAGACGGCGGCTTCATATCGAGGATAGCGCTGATCTTCTCAGGGTTCGCCTCAATCCCTCGCTGAGTCACCATGAAGCCCAGGAACTTGCCTGCCGTGATGCCAAAGGCACACTTCTTGGGATTCATCTTGACTTGGAAATGATGGAGGTTGTTGAAGGTTTCCTCTAAGACGAGGACGTGGTCGGAGGCTCGGGTACTTTTTGTCAGCATGTCGTCCATATAGACTTTCATGTTCGGCCCAGCTGATCCTGGAAGACCTTGGTCATCAACCTTTGATATGTTGCTCCCGCATTTTTGAGGCGAAGGGCATCACTTTATAAAAATAGATGCCTTTTTCTGTCATGAAGGACGTGTGCTCCTCATCACTCGGGTCCATCTTTATCTGATTATATCCGGAGAAGGCGTCCATGAAGCTGAGAAGTTCATGGCCTGAGGTGGAGTCTACTAGCTGGTCGATCTGGGCAGAGGGAAACTGTCTTTTGGGCATGCCTTATTCAGGTCAGTGAAGTGATGCAGATTCACCAGCTTCTGCTCACCTTTCGCACCATGATGACATTGGCCAGCCAGCTGGGATAATGTGCCTCTCTGATATGGCCGGCGGTGAGTAGCTTGTTGACCTCTTCATCGATAGCTTTTTTGCCACTCGGGAGCGAAGCTTCTCTTCCTCTAACGACTGGACGGTACTTTGGATCAATGTTAAGCTTGTGGATGATCACCTCAGGAGGAATATCGGGCATGTCATGCCGACCAAGCGAATATGTCCGAATTGGCCGCAAAAAAGTCAAAAGGCGATCACGATCTTCTGGGGGAAGGAGTCCACCGATGCACACGGTCCTCGTCGGGTCATCTCCAAGAGGAAAAGTTAAGAGCCGCTCGGCCGGTTCTCCCCTATGCTGGACTCCCTAGGGTCAAGCGCTTCTGTGACCGGCTCGGCTTCCAAAGGGCTTGACGTTGCGTGGTAACAAGGCAGGACCGAGCTGACCTCGCCTCTCATTTCTCAACACCTTCACTAGTAGGGAATTGCACCAGCAAACCGGGTGGAGATGACTGCATCCAATAAGTTTAAGCCTCGGGCGCCAAGGATGGCGTTATATGCCAAGGGTACTCGCATGACCAAAAACTTCATGATAACTGTGCTTTGGTATGGCGGCATTCCGGCCGTCACATGCAAGGATACTTCACCCTCAACCCTTACTGAATCCCCTGTCAATCCGACCAAAGGGGTCGCTACGGGCCGAAGAGAGTCAAGAGATAATCTCATCCTAACAAATACGTCGTAGGTAAGATATCAGCTGAGCTGCCACTATCAACTAGTATCCTTTTTACAGGGTGTTTGGTGATCGTCATAGAGACGATAATGCCTTATTATTTACATTTTCCACATTTGCTGATCCCCCCCCCCCAAGAATCACGTCACCCGGCGCCCTCTCCCCCCTTGGCCGCTTGGGTGAAGAAGCTGCTCCCTAAGACACCATTCCGACCGTCCACTTCGTGGGGGCATTGTCAATAGTGGCCAGAGCGGGCGAGGTCCCATGAGTGTGGCAGTGGTTGTGGTGCCTTTTAGACATACTTCCCAAGGTAGCCCATCGGATGAGCTCCTCAATGGCGCGCTTCAAGTTGTAGCAACTGTCGTGTCGTGGTCATAATCCCAGTGGAAGCGGCAGTAGCGGCTCTTGTCGGGGGGTGCCCTTCTTCATGGGAGAGGCCGCTGGAGGTAAGGCTCGCTCTCAATCTCCATAAGGATATGAGAGCGAGGAGCCAGAAGAGGTGTGAGCTCGCCCTCCTGAGGGGCGAGGCTTCGACGCTCGCGGTCCGACTGTCGGGGTGGTTTGGGCCGCCGGGGGCGAGAAGGTCCACTTGGCTCTGGGCGAGCAGGCTTGCGGCTAGAGCCCCTTGAGGATTCTCGGCGGATGAAATCGGCCTTATCCGCACGGATGTACTTTTGAGCCCAGAAAAGAAGGTCAGAATAGAGCTTGAGGCTTCTTGTCCAAAGAAAAGTGAAGCGGGACGGAAGGAGCCCCCGCTTCAGCGCCAATGTTGCCACCGCGTCGTCCAGATGGTAAACTTCAAGGGCGGCGGTCTTGAACCGGCCACAAAGTCCCACAGAGATTCCCTTCCTTCTGGTGGACGGAGAAGAGGTTGTCCGCGACTCTTGGAATCCGCCGGCAGGCATCAAAATGCGTTAGAAAGGCCTTTTCCAACTCTCGAAAAGAGTCGATGCTGTGAGGGGACAGGCGCAAGTGCCAACACGAGCAGCTTTCCGCAGGGTGGTAGGGAAAGCTTTGCAGAGAAGGGCGTCTGTAGCACCTTGGACTTGCATCATAGCTTTATAACTCTCGAGGTGGTCGAGGGGGTCCGTCGTACCATCATATGGATCTATCTGAAGGAAACAAAATATGGTGGGGACGGGCTCCTCCAGTATTCAGCGGGTGTAAGGAGGACGGGTTTCATATTCTTCCTCGGTTGATTGTTGATCTTCCTGGCGAGCTCGTCTAGTTGCCGATTGTACTCATCCAAGCGCTCCTCCGCCTGGCGGCTGATCGTCGGGGCCCTCCGAGATGGCTCGGAGGATGAAGAAGAAGAAGAAGGAGAAGGACACAAGGGTGAGGCTTCCGTTTTGGTTCCTCCTGGCGGTGCGGCTCTGGCGGAAACTTGCTCGGGCCATAACCGGGGGACTATGGCCGCTTAAGAGGCTCGCGACGAGGCTTCCTAGGGGAAACCTGATGACGACCAGCCTCTCGCCGAGGAGAACCTCCCCTTGCCGACTACTGACTGGCAGGGGGAGCGGTCTGGTGCTGGGTGGCCACAGACTGCTGCTGCTGAAGCCCACGGACCATGGCGGTGAGAGTTTGGACTTGCTGGGTAAGGGGTGCCAGCTGCTCCACGGCTGGGGCAACCGCCTCTGATTGCGGGGAAGTAATGGGAGGGTTGGCGGCAGGAAGGTTGGTCTTCTGCTACCTAGCCGGGGGGAGATGCCCCCCAGGGTGACTGACTGAGGCATCCTAAGCTCGTGTCACCACCATTGTTGAGAGAGGGAGAGAAAAGAGAGGTATATTGTAGGGTTCGGGTCTTCTTTGCTCCCCGTCCCTTTTCTGGCGCGCCAATCTGATGACGCATGATTGCAGATGTGGAGCACCGGAAGACCTGATCTGGCTGCTGGCGAGATCCTCGGGCAGCCGAATGACCTGCAAGAAGTCCCAAGACCAGAGGGGTTCTCCGGGGACCCTTCGATGCCCAAGTCAGTGATCGAGATCACAGCCGAAGGAGGGCTTGAGAGAGCCCCCTCCGGTCTAGAGAACCATTAGAAGTGGGGTCTCTCTGGATGAAAAGTGAGGGAGTGCTTATATTAGCATACCTGAATCTCTTGTGGACTTATCCTTTTATAGGACGTTGAAATCTGCATGAGTTCGGGCGCATGACATTCCGCGAGGAGGAAATGTCTGCGGGACACATGGGGGTTACGTGAGCTTGGGCTATTTGGTGGGTCCTGTCCCATCGGAGAGGAAGAGCCAGTGGTTGGTGAGCCAGGTCCCATCAGTCAGCGGAATCGGCTGGTAGATGGGTCTGGTCCCATCAACAGCGAGGTCAGGAGATGCCAGTCTGAGCGGGTCAGATGGTTGGTGGTTTTAGCAAGCGCAGGGCCGACCTAAAGAGGTCGGGGCCGCCATGGCTTGCTTTGGAGAAGTCGGGGCCACTGGAGGCCAGCCTTAGGAGGTCGTGGCTGCCACGGCGTGCCTTGGAGAAACCGGGGCGGATAGGGCCAACTTGGAGAGGTCGGGGCCACCATGGCGCGCCTTGGAGAAGACTGGGCCACCGGGGGCCAGCCTTTGGAGGTCGGGGCCGCCACGACATGCCTTGGAGAAGATGGGGCCGCCGGAGGCCGGCCTTAGGAGGTCGGGACCACCACGGCGCATCCTGAGGAAAACGGGGCCGCCGGGGGCTGGCCTTAGGAGGTCGGGCCGCCACTGCGCACCTTGGAGAAGACAGGGCTGCCGGGGCCGGCCTTAGGAGGTCGGAGCCACCACAGCGCTCCTTGGAGAAAACGGGGCCGCTGGGGGCCGGCCTTAGGAGGTCGTGGCTGCCACGACGCGCCTTGGAGAAGCCGGGGCGGATGGGGCCGACCTATGAGGTCAGGGCAGCCCGGCGCACCTTGGAGAAGATGGGGCCGCCAGGGCCGGCCTTTGGAGGTCGGGGCCGCCACGGCGCGCTTTAAGGAAAACGGGGCCGCCGGGGCCGGCCTTAGGAGGTCGGGGCCGCCACGGTGCGTCCTGAGGAAAACAGGACCGCCGGGGCCGGCCTTAGGAGGACGGGGCCGCCACGATGCATCCTGAGAAAACGGGACCGTCGGGGGCCGGCCTTCGGAGGTCGGGGCCGCCACGGCGTGCCTTGGAGAAAACGGGGCCGCCGGGAGCCAGCCTTAGGAGGTCGGAGCCGCCACGGCACGCCTTGGAGAAGACGGGGCCACCGGGGGCCGGCCTTAGGAGGTCGGAGCCGCCACGGCACGCCTTGGAGAAGACGGGGCCACCGGGGGCCGGCCTTAGGAGTCGGGGCCGCCACGACACGTCCTGAGGAAAACGAGGCCGCCGAGGCTGGCCTTAGGAGGTCGGGGCCGCCACTATGCACCTTGGAGAAACGGAGCCACCGGGGGCCGGCCTTAGGATGTCGGAGCCGCCACGGCGCGCCTTGGAGAAAACGGGGCCGCCACGGTGCACCTTAGAGAAGACGGAGCTGACGGGGCTGCGCTTATGTCACGTGGTTGATTTTGCCATGATTGCCTCTGTGACTTTATTGGCCACATCACTGGTCACATCAAGTATATTAAAGAAAATTAGTTTATAAATACTTCAAAATTTATAAGTATTATAATGATATGTCAGATAACATTTATAAATGATATGCTAGGGTCATAAAAGTTTTATAAGTATTAATTTTTTGAATTATAATTTTATAATTAATGTTATTTAACAAAGATTAACTCATAAAATTATTTTATCACTCCAATTTAGTTATTTTATGAGTTAATTAAGTTTATTCGTAGCCTAAACATATATATATATATATATATATATATATATATCATCTAAATTATAATAGAATTTTGTTTTATTACATCTTTTATTCCATTCTTTATAGAATAATAGCTTAGAATTTCCTTGGATGAATATTGTTAGACGCCTAGCGTGCCTAGGATCTAGGGTAAGATGGATATACGTGGAGGAAAATTGTGCAGAAACTATTGAGTGTTTTACCCAATCTTATGTAAAGATGACGTTTCTTTGGCACTGCTGAATGTGGTCGACCAGGTGGATGATCGAACCTAGTTGGAGTCCAAGTAGGCAGTGCAAATCTACCAACCCTGACGAATGTTTCCATTTCGAGATACTTGACCCGGACCCAACAGAAATAGGGCCGAGGCAAATGCTATGTAATCCCATCTTTTTTTTTTTAGGAAAGAAAAAAGAGGCAGCGTAAATTAATTATTCAGACTTATGGTGAAAATGTTCCCAGCCAAGCAATAAACGACTCAGATTTTTTTTTTTGGTTACAGACGGGCGATCACACCAGTCTATGATGAGTCAAGCCCGATATATCAGAGTACAAAATTTGGGTAAGAACCATAGGGCAAGTATCACCTGGCATCCATAACCAAGGACCAGAATGGTGGACAATCCGAGCAACAACCCAGTCAACCGCTGAGTTTGCTTCCCGATAAACATGCCGAATCTAGGCACTATAAGCCTGATGAAGCATAGCCCTGATGTCGCATAACAAAAAGATTGGTAGGCAAAGGGTCGCCTGAGTCCTGCCGGAGCCAACGGACAACAGTAATAGAGTTTCCCTCAATAATAAGGCTGCAAATGCCCAAACTACGGATAGCATAGGATATGCCAGTCCACGCAGCATAACTCAGCTAGCGGCACAGAAAGGTCTAGAGAACCAAATCCACCAGCCATAAGCACGATCCATCCGAGCCACGGATCACAAAAGCCGAACCAGCCAATCGACCTTGAACACTACCATCAAAGTTGATTTTGATAGACCATAGCGGGAGGGTTCCCAGGAAACAAAGACCGTACGCTCACTACTAGAGGCCGGACTTTTGGCGCAAAAAAAATCGAGCGACCGCCTGGTGTGGTCGCGGAAGCAACCTTTAGCGACCGCTTGACGGCGGTCGCTAAAGGTGATCGCAGAAAATAGGAAAAAATCGGGCGACCGCTTGAGGGCGGTCGCGGAAGGCACCTTTAGCGACCGCTTGAGGGCGGTCGCTAAAGGCGGTCGCGAAAAATAGTGAAAAATTAGGAAAATAATAGGGAAAAATAGAGCGACCGCTTGAGGGCGGTCGCGGAAGGCACCTTTAGCGACCGCTTGAGGGCGGTCGCTAAAGGCGGTCGCGGAAAATAGGAAAAAATCGGGAAAATAATAGGGAAAAATAGGGCGACCGCTTAAGGGCGGTCGCGGAAGGCACCTTTAGCGACCGCTTGAAGGCGGTGGCTAAAGGCGGTCGCGGAAAATAGGGAAAATCGGGAAAAATCGGGCGACCGCTTTAGGGCGGTCGCGGAAGGCTCTTTTAGCGACCGCTTGAGAGCGGTCGCTAAAGGCTGATTTTTATTAACTCTTCAGCTGGTTTTTATTAACGCTTGAGAGCGATGCCCTAATTGAAACCCTTCCCGCGAGCTCCTCTCCGCCGCAAATCTGAGACTCCGTCGACGCCCACGAGCTCCTCTCCGCCGTCAACCCCCGGACGCCGGAACCCTCCCCCGCCACCTTTAAAACTCCCCGCGGCAAGGGTTTTAGTCTTCCACCCACTTTCTTCTCGCTGCCTCCTCCTCTTCGTTGGATCGAGAGGTTTTCGCCGCTGCTCGCCTTCGAGGTTAGGGCATCTTTCTGCTTTTTTGAAAAAAAAAAAAAAACTTTGAAGGCCTTTAATTTCCGGGCTTGATTTGCCGATTCGGCACTGGATTCTCTTGTTTTTGCATAGATCTTAAACTGTGCCGATTTTATTTTATTTTTTCCCCTTCTCATATGCCCTTCGATCCGTTGATAGTAGTTATCTATCTATTTATTTATTATTTTGGCACAGAAAATCCGTTTCAGCATTTTGCAAGAAGGTTGTATGCTATTTTATTTATTTATTTATTTTCGGGTTGGTCCTCGTTGCTATTTATTGTGATTATCTGACTGTCTGATTAGAGAGGCTTCTGTCGGATCAGATTAATTCCCGTTGACGGATTGTGTTTTTTTTTTTTTTAAGTTTTGCTTCTTTTCTCTTGCTGCCATGAACTTGAAGGTTAGAACTAGCCTCGCTCTTTTTAGGTCTGGAAGAGTGTTCATTCACTTTACTTGATGATAACCTACTTTATTTATCCTTGCTCACTAGTGTTTTTTTACTTTTTAATGCTATTAGCGCAATCTCTCGGTTCTGAAATTTATCCTGATGATCTGCAGAGCTATGGATTCTGTTTTCTCTGTATCTGATTACCCTTTCCGTTCATTGTTTTTCTATTATACTTAACATGATAGATAACTAAGGGAGTATCATTAGTTTAGTTACTAATTTTGCAGTCAAGTTAATTTTACATGAAATGAAATATTGGTTGTTCCTCTGTAATTTGTTAATGGAGGGTATATTCTCTAGGTAAGTTTTATTTTGATCATATTAGTATTCTTAGGATGCAGATTGAGCATTAACTGCTGCTTGAATGACATCTGATAATGATGCTGGGAAAGATAAATTGATGGTAGTGGAGGGTGAATTACAATCATCTAGTTGTTGAAGATTATTTGCCAACTGATGAATTATAGAGTTAGAAATTTAATGCAGTAGTAAATAATTGTGATTATCAAGCAGATTATATGGTATGTGACCTGATTAAGTGCTTGAGAATGCTCTCCACAGTTTTCCACGGTTCTCTTCAATTTCAAAAGTGTGACAACAATATAGCTGGGATTACCATTTTTGGTGCTCTATTTAGCCCATTTATTTAGATTGTATATTCAAGTTCATGCAAGATGAAATGCTTTCATGAAGTTGGTAACTCTTGTAGCTTACACAAAGGAAACATCAGGTACAAATCAGGGGATTCATCTGGTGCCATGTTGCAGAACCATGTATAGTTGGTTCCATGCTAGATATTTCGTTAAGAGTTCTGTTAAGAGTTTTAAATGTAGGATTAATGTTTGTATCTGTTTAGAATGACTGCGTCAAAATTTTATAGGACTTTATTTTCTTGCCAAGCCAGCCACTTCATTAAATGGCAATGGCATTTGTGACTTTTTTTCTTTCTTTAGTTTGGGACTTTCTGAAAAGGCCGGCTTAGCTGGAAAATAAAGAGCCAAATCCTGCAACTAGGGTGACATGTCCCCTCTCCCGACAAAAGAAGAGATTGCTAATGTTGGTGAAAGGAAAGAAGAAAACAACACTAAACTAAACTAAACTAACAAGATGCAAACCGTTTTCAAAAATCAAGCAACACACATTGATGCACGAGAGGGGAGGGGACTAGCATGTCATATAGAAGAGGTAGAGAATATCCCTAATTGTGAGCATGGCACTCTTTCTAATTAGAAAGATTGAATCTTTCTTTGAAGAGTTAATTAGTGCAATCACTTTAATGCAAAATGGTCAATTCTCAGACCAAGTAACTGCCATGTAGAAAAAAGAATCATTTGATAACAAGCCACACAAAAGCAGGCAGGCCTAGATGCAACAGCAAGATTGGTCCATTGTGAGCTGAGACATCCTTTGTTCATAATACCACTGCAGACATCCAGACCATACAGTGGTGGGAGCATTGTGAGCTGAGACATCCTTTGTTCATAATAGTTTTCTTTTGCTTGTAGACTTAACCTAACCGGGGAAAATTTGCATAGCAAGACATGTAAACAATAATAAAATATACTTATAATTACAAGACAGAGGAATTATAATTACATGTAAACAATAATAAAAACAATAATAAAATATAGTTTTCTTGTGCACTGCATTTAACACAAGTCACTACACTGAATACATATTACAGGATCTTTATATATTCAAAGTACCAATTCCATGTTATGACTAAGTTGATAACAGTGTTTGAAGGAACTAATCCTGGGAACAGCATAAAAATCAACATGAGAGTTCCTCAAAGGAGAAAAGTTAAGTCTAGACTTCTGGTATTTGTTTTGCATGTAGTTATGAAGGATGATATGTGACATTTTGATTCATCATGTTTATGTAAAGATCAGAAACTTTTATCTTTTTTCCTAACAAGGGAATTGAAGACACTTTGTACAGGAAATATTTAGATATGCAAGTGGAATTCTCTGATGAAGTTTATTGCATGAATAAGCTGTTTAGAAGACTAGTGATCATGGATGAGGACCATAAGGTGTCTTGAAGTAGTAGTTAGCAAATTTATTGGCTGACAAATATAAACATTTAGGTGATTTGAAGTCTTAAAATCCGTCACATGGTTTTAGTTATTACTTGCAATTTATTTATCTTATGATACGTTAAAAAGATATGTCCAGACGTAAGAGGAGAGAGCATCCACACACGATGGACGAGTTTTTACATCATAGCCAGGCTCGTTCGTCGACAGGGCCTTCTCCATCTACAGACCATGATCCACAGACACCTGCACCGGCACGATTTAGATCTTCCCAGTCGACAGGGCCTTCTCCATCTACAGTTGGTGCATCGACCTCCGCACATACTGGTATAATTTCATTTTTATGTTTAACAATTATATAAAATAATTTTAGTTTTATTTAACTAATAAGTTTATTGTTTATAGCTTCTACTACGATGAGTTCATCTTCTAGTAGGGGTAGGGGCCCAGCTAGAGGGATTCCTTCATGGAATGCTGGTACCCATTATGATGTGCAATTTGACGACACATTTCATCCAGTTGGAGAAGGGGCTCGCCCTTTATCAGCCAGTTGGGGCATATGGTTCGAGACCCACATAGATTTTCCCTGACTATGCTTGATTGGACTGCTTTTCCTCAGGATACGATAGATCGACTCTGGGGGAGGTTAAGGTAAGCCGCTGAGTTCTATCTTATAGCTTCAACGTTATTATACGATGTATCAAAATTTCTTATCCTAAAATTTCTTATCCTACGCAGGACAATTTGAGGTCATGTCCTGATGATTTTCGTCCAGTTTGCTTGGCAAAGTGTCGAAAGTTATGGAAAGACCACAAGAATAAGGTAAAGAAAGAGCATTGGGAGAAGAATGTGGACGACCCAGACCTTCTTCAGCGAGTCCCAAGGGGCATTCTCCCCGCACAGTGGCCTGAGTTGGTCCGGTACTGGTCGAGTGAGAAGGCAAGGGTGAGTAGTTCAACCTATTTTTTGTTAAATTCATATGAAACATTCGGTGTAAACTTATAAACACGACCCAAATGAATGCAGGAAGAGGCAGAGTGAAATTCTCAAAATCGCTCGATGCAGGGCCCTACTCACAGGCTTGGGACTCGACACGTTACGCAGATCCGGCACGAGGTAAACAGTCACGTTAAACCATACGTATTTTGATTGTTGACGTAGTGTGTATTCATATATGTAGATGACATGATTTATCCTTCGACAGTTACGTGAGCGGGGTGCACCCACCGACCGAATGTCTGTATGGATGGCGAGTCGCAATCTCGACCATCCTGAGGTTGCAGCTCTTGTAGTAAGTATTTACCTTTACGCAATACTTTTTTAACCTATTATGAGATTTATTGATTTACTATTCTAATTTGGTTGCTTTCTTGCACACAGGCCCAGTTTGAGGCTCGATTGGCCGAGCTGCCAGAGGAGGAGCGACAGGTAGTTGCTAGGCGGGATGAGATATTCCACACCATCATAGGCCAGGATGGGCACGGATACACACTTACATACGGCACAGGCATACCACGTTCGACTATCATGCGAGCGGAGTCATCCCAGGGCTCACGCATGCGAACTGACGAGGTGGCTGAGCTGATCCAGTCTCTTCACCAGCAGATGGATGCGCGTGTCGAGGATCTTCGGGTAAGGATGCAGGTTGCGATGCAGGCCGAGGTGCAGGCTCAGGTACAGGAGCAGGTGCAGGCATTTAAGGCGGAGCTACATCATCGACTAGCTCAGCGTGGTGTCCCTATAGCTGATGATTCAGATCCACCGATTCATACTCAGGTTCATAATTGAAGGCATCTGTATTTAAATTTAATTTAATTATTTTTAAATATATATTATTTATTTCTATTGTTAATTATATACTGTAATATTGTAGGCCCTAGACGCTGGCAGTAGTCATCAGGCGAGACATGACTCAGTTGGTGAGGGCTCAAATGAACATAATCGGGTATGAGTTTATGAATATGCTTGATCCAGTAGCATCAATTTTTCTCATTATTTCTGTAGTTGTTTTATGCTGCAAATGTTTTTCGTTGATTCAAAACACGATAGATGACAGTTTGTATTTTTCATTGATTCAAAGTGATCAGATTGCAGGTGCAACAATCTATCACTTTGGATGTTTGCCAACAATCTATCACCTTGTCAGATATGGATTCATGCATTGTAAACAGTAGTTCCTGGTGACTGTTGGACATCCATGTGCTTTAGATACATCCATAGAGAAGTCACTCGTCCCTTTTGCTATCCTTGTACGCTCTAGAGTTTGGTGCTGCCCCTATGAGAACCTTGCCAATATCATTTTTTCATGCGATCGTTTCTTGGATATTTTTTCTTTTCTTTCACATGAGGTCTATGTGTCTGGGACCATCAAATCAAGCATGTTTTCTTAGGTCTCCCAAGGTGAAAGGAACAGGCTCTTTCTTCTTCTACGGTGGAATAAATGTCAGCTAGTGGTGCAGTAAATTAAACTGGGAAGGGGGTGAAGGCATGGGAAAGTGGGCAGGGAGAAGAATAGAATAAAGAGAGTTTTAATGTGAGTTTATGAGAGGCCTCACTGAGTTGCACGGTTCAAGTACTTGGGATCGATTGAGGTGATTTGGCCTATGTATTAAATCATTGAACCATACTAGTTCTGGAATGATTTGGTATAGTTTGCCCAGAACTTTGGTTCGATACAGTTTGGCCATATCTAACAAATTAAAAAATATATTTATTGCATTAGAGTTTTTATTGAAAATAAATTGCAATCATTGCCTGCTGATTAACTAACTGCTGTACTCTAGCTCTGCCATCATATAGGTCCATGAAAATGAATGTAGATCAAATTTGTTTAATTATATTTATATTTTATTGATTAATAAATTTAATTTTTGTTTCAGGTTGATTGACTGGTGCTGCATTGGGACAACTGTTTTCTTTATGTTTTTTTTGTGAAAATTGTATTAGATTTTTTTTTTTTTTTTGGATTGTAAATCAAAGACATTTGTAGATTTATTAATATAAATAAATTGTTTTTTTTAGTTTATACTTTTATTGTGTGTGTACAATTTAATTTTAATATTTAGTTTATATAATTTTGTAAAACAGGTACAGGTACCCAAACAAAAAAAAATTCAAAAACTAAAAACAAAACGAATTAAAAAAATAACAAAAATCACTATTAGCGACCGCCTAGGCGGTCGCAAAAGGCTTAAAGGATCTCGCCTTTACTTCTTCAGAACAGAAATAGAAAATGCTAAAATTAAAAATATATAGTATTAGCGACTGCCTAGGCGGTCGCTAAAGGCGTTCAGGCGGTCGCTAATAGTCAGAAAATAGAAAATAAAAAAATAAAAAATTTATAGTATTAGCGACCGCCTAAGCGGTCGCTAATAATCAGAAAATAGCAAAAAAAAATAAAAAATATATAGTATTAGCGACCGCCTAGGCGGTCGCTAAAGGCCTTTCAGGCGGTCGCTAATAGTAAAATTTTGTCCCCCGTCAAGCGGTCGCTCAAGCGGTCACCAATACTATAGCGACCGCCATTGGCGGTCGCTAAAAGTCTTTAGCGACGAGTTTCTGGCGGCCAGCACATGGCGGTCGCTAAACGGTCGCTAAAAACTATTAGCGACCGCTTTTTAACTTTTAGCGACCGCCTATGGCGGTCGCTAAAAATGCTTTTTCTACTAGTGGCTGGTTCGCAGCAGCAGCAGCAGGGGATCCTCAGATGCTAGGGCTGTCAGAATCATGGCCTGACTGGTGAAGCATGTACTCAGAAGAAAGGGATAGAGCTGTCATAATAATCATGTAGGGAGGGTCAACCACATCTGCGAAAATATGCCGATTCCAAGACAGCCAAACCTGATAAGCAATGTAAGCACCAGTGGAACAGAATCGACGGGTGCCCCTACACATATCCTACCGAATCTAGCTCAAAAAAGAACTGCGAGATGGAGTATTGCTATCATCCCATAAGTGATGACCTGCTATTTGCCAAACTAATCTCACTCTGCTGCAAGTGAAGATAGCATGATCAACAATCTCCTCTTCAAACCTGCAAACAGGGCACGTTGGCTAGATCGTCATGCCCCTACCCGAGAGCAGGGAGCAAGTAGGAAGGCAGTCTCAAGCCATCTTCCAAATAAATAGTCGGACTCTGGTGAATGGGAAGCTTCTAAATCCAAGACACATCCAACATCCGCCTAATCTGAGGCCTATACTCCTACATAAGATCTTTGATCGGAGCACGAGTCATAGAGGATCTCTTCCACAGTCTGACACCTGAGGCATGGTCCAAAGTAAGAGGAATGGAGAGAATACGGCGGGAAAGCTCCGCACCAAAAAGAGTAGTGACACGGGAAGTATGTCAGGCAATGTGATCCTGAGCAGTTAAGTCAAAGACTCTCATACCAGTAGCAATGTCAGTGCTAACAAAGGTAGGCCACCAGGACAAAGGAAGATCAGCCAGCCACGTATCCCTAAGCACATCAACAGAAGCTCCATCATTAATAATCCATGAGATACGAGAAAGCATAGCCGGAGCATGATGACACACCTCTTTCCAGAAGAAAGAGTAGCCTCGAGTAGACTGAGGAGGTATGTAAGGGGCCCAGTCTCCGTATTTCGCATGCATGAATGAGCTCCAAAGACAATCAGGGTCAAGCAAGAATCTCGCCGTGTGCCTAGCAGTCAACGCCTCCCTTCTCATAATGATAGGCTAAATCCCAAGCCCTCCCTCCGAGATCGGCATACAGACTAAGTCCCATGCCAAAAGGTGGATCCCATGGCCATCCTGCATCGAACCCTAGAGGAAGTCTCTAAACCATCTCTCCATTTGCTTCAAGTAAGTCACCGGAAAGGCTGCATTAGAGAGAATGTAGAGGGGAAGAGAAGTGAGCACAGAGCGAATAAGGGTGAGCCTAGCCATCATAAATAACCCAGTGACCTGCCACCCATCCAAACGATCATGGACACGATGCTCAAGATCACTAAAATCAGAATTATGCGGTCGTCTCCCCGTAATGGGAATACCCAGATATGATAGCCAATCAGCCTAAGCAGAGATACCCAAAATTTGCATTATAGTCTCTCTCAAAGAAAGGTTGGTCTTCAGACTAAAGCTAATCATGGATTTGTCTAAATTAACTTTCTGTCCAGAAGCCCGGCAATAAGACTGAATAACTGAAGCAAAAGCTGTAGCATTACTAATGGTGGCCCTCCCCATTAGGATACAATCATCAGCAAATAACATGTGAGATAGTAAGGGCCCTTGGGGCCCCGCACTATAAGGAGCTAAAGAGGAGGCCTGCTGAGCCTGATGTAGAGCCCTAGAAAGAGCATCAGCTGTGAGAATGAACAGGAAAGGGGAAAGGGGACATCCCTGCCTGAGAACCATAGCTGAATGGAAGTAGTCTGTTTGGCCACCGTTAATAAAATAGAGAAGGACGGCCGATGAATACAGGTCCTAATCCAAGCAACAAAGAGCTCATCAAACCCAAACTCCTGAAGAGATCTGTATAGAAACTCCCAACTCACTCTATCATAAGCTCTCTTCATGTCCAACTTAACAACCATCAAACAGTGATGAGTGGGAGCTCTGTGGAGGTCATGCATAACCTCTTGGGCTAACATGACATTATCAGAGATACACCGTCCTCTGAGGAAAGCCCCCTACTCAGGAGAAATAATAAGAGGTATCACCAGTCTCAGGCGAGAAACCAAAAGACGAGCACAAACCTTATATAAGGTAGTGCAAAGACTAATAGAGCGGAAGTGCTGTGGCATGAAAGCATCAGGCCGTTTCGGCACCAGAGCAATAAGGGTTCGATTTCAGTCAGGAGGAAGAGAGTTGGCCCGAAAGACTAACTGGATGGCCTGCACCACATCTTGTCTCATAATAGTCCAATAGTGGCGAAAGAAGAAAAGAGGAACCCGTCAGGTCCCGAAGCCTTATCAGGGGCAAGGTTTCATAAAGCCAGTCGAATCTCCTTCGAAGTAATCGGTCTGATAAGAAGGTCATTCTCCGCCTCAGTGACCTTAAAGTGGGCCACCACAGGATACACAGGGAGCCCATCCCCTGAAAGCTCAGACCAATTAGAGCGGAAGAAATGAAGAAGCTGGTCCCTAATTACCTCAATATTGTCCTGGACATTCCCTGCCTCATCAACAAGCCACCGAATTTGATTCGCCGCACGATGCTTTAAGGTAGCATGATGGAAAAATCTAGTATTCTGATCACCCTCCTTAATCCACTGGATTTGGGACCTTTGCTTCCAATAAATCTCCTGTTGCTGAGAAGGGAATGGTGGAGAGCTAGGTTTGACTGAAGAGAAGTAAGGTCAGGATCATGAAGACAGCCAAACCGATCTTCCTTACCCTAGAGGTCAGCAATAATACTCTCAACCTGCTCAACTTGCCGGATAATATCTCCCACCTCCTATCTGTTCCATCTGAAAAGTATATGCCTCGCAATCTCTAGACGCCGAGATAATCTGTAAGTAGCACTCCCTCTGACCGGAGTACGCCAAACCTAAGAAATTAAGGATCTAGCCGCAGAGTAAGAAGTCCAGAACTTCTCAAATTTAAACTGACCCCTATACTGAGCAGCCACATCAGTGGAGATGAGGATAGGACAGTGATCTGAGGCAATGCTGGATAGGTGAGTGACAGTGGTAGAAGAGAAAGACTGAATCCAGTTGGTCGTAGCCAAAACCCTATCCAACCGTTCCCAAACTCTAGCAGTGCCATGACGGTTATTGCACCAGGTGAATTGGGCTCCTTGAAACCCCAAATCCAGAAGATTAGCTGTAGCAATGAAAGTCCGAAACTCAGAAATGCCCATAGTCTCCACGAACTGCCTGCCCCCTCTCTTCTCGTTGGCCCGCATAATACAATTGAAATCACCAGCACACATGGCAGGAATACCCTCAGAAAGCAAAGACAGGATCTTGTCCCAAAGAACACAACGCTCCCAGAAGTCAGTACTGGCATAAACACCCAAAAGAAGCCAAGGGGACGCCGATCCTTCTGAAATAACAAGGGCAACCTGCTAGCCACAGAGATGAAAAGCATCCACTCTAATAACAGCAGGCCTCCATAAAACCATAATGCCACCAGATAATCCCTTAGACTCTATAACATAAGAAGACTATGATTTGGATATCTATCTCCTAACATAAGTCAGACTATCCCCCGACAGCCGAGTCTCCAACAAAACACAAATATCACAACTGTGAAGCTGCATCAGCCTCCAAAAGAGGAGCGAAATGAAGGTTTCAGGGCTCTTCTAACATTCCATATAAGAATCTTCATCCATAAGGGGGGGGGCCTCCATATCCCCTAACATCTCCGCATCAGATGGACAACTGTCAAGAAGCACGCTCTTCAAGGGACCCTGGTCCTGACTGTCCATAACCTTTACTGTGGCCTCTAGCTGAATGGCCTTCTTAAGTAGAGAAACTACGAATCATGGGTTCGGTTCTCCTGAAGCATCTGGGAGACCTCTGTGTTACCCTCTGGGACATGCACCTTAGTAGTCTGGTTAACCTTGGACCCCTCCCCCAAGTGGGTCACTAGGCCCTTCAGCTCATCCATGGACGCTGAGAAAGAAAAAGTGGGTTGCACAGCGCCTTTACCATGGCCAAGGAATTTCCCCTTCCCTTTCGAGGTTTTGGAGTTTACCCTTGGGGCCAAAAACTCCACAGGCCGGGCCCACTTGAGTGGTCCCGAATTAGCTTCCTTGTGATCCCTCGACCTACCAGCCCATTTGTCAGAGCCCAACAGGGCAAATGGATTGGCATCAGTGTTCAGAATGAGCTGCTATGAAGGGGTTTCAGACCTTGTCAAGGCCTCAGAGCCCACCGGCATGGCACACTGAAGCTGCTAGCACACAGGCTTCTCCCTTGAATTAACCTCCGAGACTGCATGAGATCCAGTGGCTGACCCTGAGTGCCCAGAATGGCCATCCCCCTGAACAACCTCCGACAACTTCTTCCCACAGTTAACACCATGCAGCAAGTCAGAACAGTGGCCTTCAGAACCAGCCGCACCAGCCTTCCTCCCCACCAGCCGACGAGCTACCTTCTTTGGAGTCTGCCAGCCACCAGAGGAATCAGCCACACCCTGCTGAAACTTCCTGCCAGTGCCAGCATCCAGAGGAATGGGAGCTTTCCAACGCTGGAGGGCGGCCATCCAAGGCCCAAACGACATGCTATCAAAAGAGGAATCAGCAGTCGGTGCAGCACAGCAGCGTCCAGTAGGATGCAAGGAGCCACAGATTTCACAGATGCCCTCCAGATGCTCATAGGCAAACTATTGCCAAAACAGAGCACCACCGCCTCGCACCCTGCTCCGGCCGTAGGGGTTTGCTGAGGTCAACATGGACGCAGGCACGAGCAAACCGCCTGCGCTTCCTTTCCTTCGTTACAGAGTCAAGGAACAAGAAATCACCAGCCACTGAGAGGATAGAGATCACAATTACCTCTGTCCAGAACTCGATCGAGAGAGATGGAAATCGGATCCACAACAGAGCATAGGACAGAGATTCAGCCGAGGGCACGAACTACGGACGCCAATCCTCCACAGCAATCACCTGTTCGTTGACGACCCAGGGCCTGCCAAGGACTTGAGCTTTTGCTGCAGGGTCAGAGAAGCGGAGTAGGTAGTGGCGATGGGCCATGCTCACAGTCTCAACATCGTCGGTGATTTTTGCTCGTCGAAGCTCCCGCACTATAGCCTCCGTCAGAACCCAACGCGAAAGGCTCTGAGCAATTACCACCTTCATTCCCCAATCAAAGGATTCCTCCTCCAAAGCCTGAACCGACACCTGAATAACATTAGGAAACAACCGTTCAAGCGCCAAAACATCCGCCGGAGACGGAGAAGAAGCCTCCCAGACAAAACGGCTGTCGAAACCACAATTCCATGCCCTCCCCTCCGTCTTGCCCCCCATCCGAGCCGACTGGAGTTGCATTCGATGGAGAAGCCATCATTCGAAGGAGTGCAGCACAATCCGGCAGCGACGATCACCAGAGATCAACCACCAAACAACCGGGAACATGAATCTTGAAGCACGCAGAAAACAGATTTAAATAGTCCGTTGAATGATAAAATAGTCATAGCCTGTTTGAATAAGCACATTTCCAACACTCATTGATGAATTATTGTATTGGCCATTGGGCATCTTTAACCAGATACAGATGGCCATAATGCGTTCTCTTATTTTAAATTCGTTACATGTATAATAATGAGCATGATTTCAAATTAATGCCAGGATGAGTACCATCCCAGCATCCCAATCAGTATATTTGCAGGCATGCCTCATCTCAATCTCAAGCATCAAAGGCAGAGCCAAGTAAAATCTTGATGTTGCGTTGGTTATATTTGTCATACTAAATTTTCAAAACTTTACCTTCAACTTGGTTGCATCCGTAATGTAAAACAACATTAAATTTCACTTCAATTTGCGAACTAAAATTATTTCTAAACGTATCCTCACAAAAAAGTTGATGCTATTACTGATTGCCAACAAAAAAAAAAAAAGTTAACGCTATTACTCAATATTTTCCCTTACCATAAACGCGTGCCTCAATCATTAATTCAATGAATTAATGATGAATCGTTTAATTATGTAACCCTATGTTTCTTACCCCTACAACTCCCATGCCATAACAAAGAGAAGATCGCCAACCTTCCACAGAGTGAAAGAAGAGGTTGTGATATCAATTATTGCATTTCATCCAGAAAAACGTAATTGTGTAGTCCATAACTTCCAAGCCTTCAATACTTGCAAGCTTTCCCATCAGAGACCAGATATGAGATATCAAACACAAAGAGGCAAGCTGGCTGGGCATCGCATACGCGCTCATAAGTTAATCTAGCCGGAACACCGGAACCATGATGGTAGGTGCTTTCCACAGTCTGATACTAGCTCAACAACTATAGGGAAGGCAATGAATACGTCTCGAAGCTTAGCCCTCGCCGTGGTGCACAAGCACAGAGCGGTATCCAGGGCGTCCAGCCCATCAAAAACCCGGCAGCATGTCTCTCCAACACCTTCGAGGATCCCAGCCTTTACTAGGCTGCCAAGCAAGTCGACGCATGCGTAAAGCTTCTCTGTTTTGATGAGGCATGTCGTCGCTAATTGAGAGGGGCGACGTACCACCTCTCCGCGAGGGCATGGCCCTGCTTTCAGTGGTGACAGCGGAGAGGAGCATGACCTCGGTCTTGGTAGCGGTGCTGGTGGTGGATATGATTTTGGTGTACTTCTCGGAGGTGGTGGAGTGAAGGCCCCTGGATTTGTTGGTGGCGTCGCTGGAGGTGTTAAAAAACTCTCTGATGGTGGGGGAGGAGCCAAGTTCTTTGGCTTTGGTGCTGGTTCCGGTGGGGGAGGAGCTAAGATCTTCGGTTTTGGTGGCGGATATGTTTTTGCTGCTCGTGGAGGGACTACTGGTAAAGGAATATCCGATGGTGGTGGAGGTGAGACTCTTGGCTTTGGCGGTGGATATGATTTTGGTGTCCTCGGAGGGGGTGGTAAGTAAATGTCAGAGGGTGGTGGAGGAGCTAAGACTCTTGGCTCTGATGGTGGTGGTGGAGGAGGATACATTTTTGGTGTTGCTGGAGGTGGTGGTACATAAGTCTCCCATGGTGGGGGAAAGACCATTGGCGGTGGCGGCGGCGGCGGAGGAGGCCACCTAAGAGGAGGATAGATGGGGCAAGCCGAAGAAGGAACAAGCGATGCTACAGTCGCACAGAGGGTTAGGGTTAGGGTTAGGATGCTGGTTACAACATGCTTTCCCATGACTCACAGGAGAGGAGAGGCTCTCTCTCTCGCCACTGCAATGCAATACTGAAACCACAACGGATTCACATAAAGTGAAACGTAAGCTATGCCTCAGAGATTTAAAAACACATGAAAAGAAGGAAAATCATGAGCTGCCGGTATGAAACATGCATTACGACACTTGTTTCACAGCATGTTACACGTTTTGATTAGGACAAGCAATCCGTACACTAGCGGAAAACAATATGATACCTTATTATTAGGTTAGATCACCTCTATGCTGCAGCTCATAAGAATAGTTTTCAAATTAATAATCAATGCCATCCAAGAGAGCGACCCTCATCTAATCAGAAACAAAATGTCGGACCCAACCAAATCAACTGCACGACAGTTGCCCTCGTCTAATATTAAACACCAGAGCACATGGAATCACTTTTAACCCTGATTTAAAAATCTTTGATTTTGATTAGTTTGGCCCCGTTTCTTTCTTCACTTTCAGGTTTTGATAGAGTCCTAAAATATTTTGGCGTTGTAGATGGACAAACAATCATGTGGAAGTTTTGTCAACAGAGAACGTTATGTCGATTACCAACCCTGTCAATACACGAAGAACAGAAGATGTTGCCTCGCAAGAGACGGCTTAAGCCAAAAGGGGAAAACTCTTTCACAGCTTAAAATTATTTCTGATAATAGAGAGAGAAAGAGAGAACATTACGTATTATTAATCTTATTTTATGGTTTCATTTATTTGACAATAAAAGTAAATCCCCTGTCATGATATACTTGTTAACACAATTTCATTACAGTAACCATCTGTGTGCATCCAACTTGATTCGAACTCAAAGAATTCAAACTTTTAGTTATGGAAGCTTAACAAGGGATTACTGTGCTGCATCAATAATAAACTAAATATCAATTGAAATGAATTTTAAAAAAAAACAATCCTTTCAAATGAATACTTTGGTTGGAAAGAAATATCTACAGATGAAAATAAAGAGAATCAACAAAATAAATTGCGCATCAAACTTCTATGACACGACTTGACTAATGGACTGAATGCCGCTACTCTAACATCCACAGACAACAATCAATTTATTAGCGGTAGCATTGTAAGTCAGGACCTACGAGACACAGACTTAGCTCACACCTGCTATCCATCTCTTTTAACGGCCTTCTTAAATAGCTTTCTGGCGCTCTCAACATAGATATAGATTCACAATCAAAACTGATAAACAAAATATCTCATCAAGTTATTGATTAATTGTTGATTTCCAAATCCCCGTAACCCAGATATGCAATTAAATTTGCCTAGAATACAATAAGAGTAGCAATTTCAAAATTTTGAATTGTGGGCCTTTTTGGGTGTCTGGTCAGACGATGGAAGCTCCTAAGCAGAGGAGGGGGGGAGAGAGAGAGAAGGGGAGACAGGGAGGGAGGAGAAGGTGGAGATCATTGCTTCCTGAATCTTAAATCAAGTTCACAATTTCTGTTGTCCTGAATATCTCATGATTGCAGCATACTAAATCGACCCAAAATGGAGTTTATGGCATCCCTTATCCTAAATATCTTAGGATTGGTTGCAGCATACTAAATTCACTCAAAATGGAGTTCATGGCATCTCTCATCCACTACAACATTTCAGTTCGCTTCATCCTTGAAGCTCATTTCTTCGCACCTCCGAGTCTAATGTATCACATGGATAAGCTGGCTGTTCATCCACAAGGCCTAAATCTGACGGGAAGAATTTTGAACCTTGGTCACATGTGGGGTATTGAAGATCAGATAGGTTAAGTAAAAGATCATCCAATAAACATCTGGTAAGGAGGCTGACTCCAAAAGACCTTCAAAAAAAAAAATTCAGTAATAGTTCCAAGTCAATCACAACAATTAGTGAATATGAAAATCATCAAAACATCAAGTACAAATTAACCCAGGAAAAAGTCTCATTCCCCACTGCAGTGAACTGTAAATACATACATTAGAAGAATGAAAGAAAGAACCAGTTGGTCCCCAAGAATGTTCTTGAACACTAAAGAATTAATACTATTGCTGTAAGTTTGTATATTACATAAAGAAGGAAAGGATCAATAGCAACTAATTATAACTAAGATACGACAGAGGACAGATTTTGAGCTTGAGGTCCAGAATCCTATCAATTCCTGCAAAGAAGCCGACTAATCTCATATAGATTAACATTAAATTACAAAATAGAAATGAGATTTCCACCTTCAAGTCTACAAAACAATGTAAAGCTTGAAGCCAAATTTAAGAAAGTCTTTAAAAAAAAAAAAATTCCTCCAATGTCAACTTTTGCATTCATTACATTCAATTGCACTTCATCATTTCCATCCATTACAAAACTGGAAAGTAGTGCAAGTAGCAAACATGTAAGAAAACCTGGATTTCTCTATCTTAATGCACTCCTGCCATTGCACTATCGAAACGATTACTATGGCAGCTGTATTCATTTGCTCTCTCAAAGCGAAAAAGCAAATTAAACTTTAATACATCTTAGAACAGTCAGGAAGATATCAACAGTAAACAATGGAGACACATGGCAGAGAAGACCAAGAAACCCAATACTTTGTCACAAAGCAACTAATAAGAAATGGAAACAAAATCACTTGTAAGGAGCCCACTCGCCTCAATTATTGAATGCCACTTGTATCAATATATTTTATGTTTAAAATCTCCAAAAATAAATACTCAAACCATATCAGTCACCAGAAAACCTATGCCTTTGAGGGTGGCCTAAGGAATTGTTCTTCACCAGCTGCTCCTATTTAATTATTACATCATCGAACAAAACCATACAAGTTACCATATGTCTTCATCTCTTTTTTACTTGACTTACATATAAAATCCAAGTTCTCCGAAAACAAGATCCTTCAATCTCTGCTGTGTGTGCTTTAATCATCCCATGTCCTCATCTGGCACACCTTACACCCCTTCTACATACTTGTTTCCAAACTTAACGTTGGTAATTTATCATACATCTACCTCAGAGCAACAAAGCCCTGTGCCCAACAGAGCCCTTTTTACATCCTTAATGCCACCCGCATTCCCTTCTTCCATTCCTGGTAACAATTAACTGAGGTTTTGAATCTCCTTGCACAAGTACAGATTCAGGTTCTATTATCACAGAAGCACAGGGTTTTGAATCCACATGGCTAAGGTATGTGAGAGAGAGAGAGAGAGAGAGAGAGAGAGAGAGAGAGAGAGGAGGAGGAGGAGGAGGAGGAGGAGGAGGAGTCCAATTCCATAGTGAGTTGAGGAGAAGTGGCATTGAGATCTCAAGAACTCAGCCTAAGCCAAGCCCATATAAGTATTATAGATTAAAATGGGGTGAGATGGCGGTTACCCCTGAAATAAGAAAAATATAAATAAGAAACACTCAGGTTTACAGATCCTTAAAACTATCAAAATTTTCCTCCTCTTTTTCCTTCTTCCACCATTTTAATTTTTGGTCAACCTTTGTTAACCAGTGATTACGGTGGTTTGGATATATACAATGAAAACCTTTAGATGCTCCAGTTAGAAAGAGTAATCTTTTAACAATTCATGGTAAGGATAGAGGTAGAGATAGACCTAAACTAACAAGAATAAAAATAATTAAAAAAGATATAACTATTTGTAATTTGAACGTCGACTTAGTCTAGAATAGAGCAGAGTGGAAGAAGTAGATTTATGTAGCCAACCTCATATAGTTAGGAAAAGGTTTAGATGAGTTGAGTTGAGTTGAGCTTTGTTGACATGTGATCCAACTTCTGATCTCTAGGACAAAAGTTACATTGATGTGTCAATAATCATTTTATTTTTCCTATTTCCTAGCAGAACCATCACTTTTTCATCTCAAAGACACGGTGTAGTTTAGCATTGAAATGTTGTTCTTGTGCAAGTCACATTCATTCTCCTTTGTAGAAAGACCTGTTTACAAGCACAAATATTTCCATCAATTTCTTCCCATAATCATTTATATAAATGGTTCTGCCAGTTTCTTCCCATTAATTTATTTTCTTTGCAACCAAACACAACCTCAATCTTTCCGTCAATTCTAAGAGCAAGAAAATTAGTTTTCAAAAATAGTCTCTTCCACAATAGCAGTGCAAAATTATCACTGATATTTGTTCCCATGTAACATTATTTTCCCAAATAATTTGGATTTTCCCAAACCTTCAGAATCTTATTGACTATGCTAGTAGCCAAATTAACTCAATTTTCTTGAGATTCACACCTAGATTGGTCATCTGACTAGATGCAGAGTCCTAGCATTTTGCTTCCGTATCAAATTATAACCATTTGTAGTTTATAAGTCACTTCCTTTTGCAGCATTCTTAATCACTAACTTCTAGAAGAAAACATTTTCATCTTCCATAACAAATATGCATCAAAATTATTTTATCCCCACTCTTACTGCTTGTAATTTGATCCATTTCTATAATTATCTCCTTCCTTGCCATGTCTCGTCCAAACACAAATTAGCAAGCTAAAGTAACGTCAGACTCAAAATATGAAAGGAGTCTCACATCTTTGTATCTACTACTTGCGTCACTTTGTTCCATTCGATCCTACCAGTCAATTTATGTTGCTCAACGTTTTCCTCAAATTTCCATTCAATTGTTCCAATAATCAAGATGCTCCTCCTGTAAGACTTAATTTAAATATATTGATCACGATATCAAATATGCGGAAATACGATATCAATATATTTATTATGATCGATAAATACCTCCAGCCATTATTATTAATGTTCTTTCCGACGAGGGTAAGGAATTCGATCTTCCTTGAATCAGCTGCACGGGATCTTGATCTTCCTTCTTCGATGGATCTTGATTGATCTTCCTCCTCCTCTCGATAGATCTTGATTGATCTTCCTCCTCTCGATGGATCTTGATTGAGTTCTTCCAATCAATGAGCCATCGCACTCTGATGGTGTATGCCTCAGGATGTGCTCTTGATCAGGGACTCAATACCTGCTTATTAGGTTTTTCTTTCGATAACCTTGTTGAAAACCTTAGGAAGGGTTCCCTATTTATACTCAATTCCCTTCACCGCATGCTCCCATCAAGCGAGCGTTCAACATTTAAGGGGGGGGGCTGTTATCACTTCTTAATTAGTGAAACGCTAGTTAATAAAATAAGGACCATTAAAAGGTGACGGGTTATTACATTCTCCCACTTGGTCCGTATATTTTATCAACACTGAATAAGAAACTAAATACATGAATCATAGCGATAGGTCCTCTATAATTGAGTATTATCTTCTATGTATTACAATGCATTCAATTTCTTTACCACTATTCCAAATGTGACAATATAACATAATGAATAAACCATATGTTTATTCAGAGTCCAAAGGAAAAGTTTGTCATTTCTCAAAAGTTATATAACGTGTACACCTGAATGAGAAATAAACAAATAATTGAAATAAGAGTTTCTTTGTACAATTGTTATCCATACAATTATATCATGGAACCAACTCCCATTCTTATCACATGATCCTTAAAATTCTTAATTGACATGCCTTTAGTCAAAGGATCAACTATCATCAATTCAGTGCTAACGTGTTCTATGACCACTTTGTTTTCTTTAACACGTTCTCTTATGGCTAAATACTTAATGTCGATATGTTTACTTCGACTACCACTCTTATGGTTTTTAGCCAAAAATACAGCAGCTGAATTGTCAGTACAGTTTAATTGGCCTAGTAATAGAGTCAACAATTCTAAGCCCTGAGATGAAACTCTTCAACCATACACCTTGCGATGTAGCCTCAAAACAAGCAACGAACTCTGCTTCCATAGTAGAGGTAGCAGTCAAAGTCTGCTTTGCACTCCTCCATGATATGGCTCCACCAGCTAACATAAATATAAATCCTGATGTTGATTTTCGAGAATCAACGCAGCCAGCAAAGTCCGAATCTGAGTAGCCCTCTATCTCCAAATGATCAGTTTGTCTATACATGAGCATGTAGTCCTTGGTCCCTTGAAGATACCTCATGACCTTTTTAGCAGCTCTCCAGTGGTCTAAACCTGGATTACTCTGATATCTTCCCAACATTCCTACTGCAAATGCAATGTCAGGTCTTGTGCAAACCTGAGCATACATTAGGCTTCCAACAGCTGAAGCATATGGAATGTTGTGCATCTGTTCCCGTTCAAGTTCATTTTTAGGGCACTGGTTCAAAGCGAACTTGTCACCCTTCACTATAGGTGCAACACTTGGTGAACAATTTTTCATCTGAAATCTCTCCAAGACTTTATTGATATAAGTTTCTTGAGACAATCCCAAAATGCCTCGAGATCTTTCTCTATGGATCTTAATGCCAATGACATAAGATGCCTCACTCATATCTTTCATATCAAAATTTATGGAGAGAAATTATTTCACCTCATATAGCAACCCTTTATCATTGGTTGCAAGTAAAATGTCATCCACATATAGGACCAAGAAACAAATTTTGCTCCCACTAACCTTCTGGTATATACATTGATCCATGATGTTCTCTTCAAAACCAAAGGAAGAGATCACATCATGAAATTTTAAATACCACTGACGTGAGGCTTGTTTCAATCCATATATGGATTTCTTAAGCTTGCAAACCAAATGCTCACCATCACCAGAGGAAAATCCTTCAGGCTGTTTCATGTAAACCTCTTCCTCTAGATCTCCATTAAGGAATGCGGTCTTCACATCCATTTGATGTAACTCAAAATCAAAATGAGCTACCAATGCCATAATTATTCGGAGAGAGTCTTTCTTGGATACAGGAGAAAATGTCTCCGTGTAGTCGATTCCTTCCCTCTGAGTGAATCCTTTGGCAACGAGTCTTGCTTTATATCTCTCAATGTTGCCTTGTGAGTCTTTCTTTATTTTGAAGATCCATCTACATCCAATGGCTTTTACACCATCAGGCAACTCAACAAGATCCCAGACTCGATTAGATGCCATAGATTCCATCTCATCCTTCATGGCATTGAACCACAAGTTTGATTCCTTAGAACTCATGGCTTGTGAAAACGTTTCAGGATCATTTTTCGGCTCCAATGTTATAGTCAGATTCATGTAGATACACAACATAATCACTAGGAATTGCTGATTTCTTTATTCTAGTTGATCTTCTTAATGTTGTGTCAATGACCTCTTGAGGAGTATCTTGCACAACTGATTGTTGATGAACAACATGATCTTCTAGATTACCATCAGCTTGTGAAATCTCAATGACTGGTTGTTGGGCACTTAATTGAGTTTGAGGAGTGCTATAAATAACAACCAATCCCTCACTTGAAGTGGAAGCTGGAATAACTGAATGATCTTTCTCAGAAGAAGCCAAATACTGAGATTGATCACTCCCACTGATCAAGTCATTCTCAAGAAATTTTGCATTTCTTGATTCCACAATCCTAGTGCTGTGAGATGGATAATAAAATCTATAACCCTTGGACTTCTCAGCATATCCAATAAAGTATCCACTAATAGTCCTTGGGTCTAGTTTCTTTTCTTGTGGATTATAGACTCTTACTTCAGATGGGCATCCCCAAACACGTATATGTTGCAGACTTGGTTTCCAACCTTTAAATAACTCAAATGGCGTTTTGGAAACAGCCTTGGTTGGAACCCGATTCAATATATACGCAGCAGTTTTAAGAGCTTCAGTCCACAAGGATTTAGGTAAGTTAGAGCTAACAATCATGCTCCTTACCATGTCCAATAATGTCCGGTTTCTCCTTTCAGCTACACCATTTTGGTCAGGAGACCCTGGCATGGTGTATTGTGCAACAATTATTTTCTTCAAGAAACCGAGCAAACGGACCAGGTGCTTGTCCATTCTCAGTGTATCTACCATAATATTCTCCACCTCTATCTGACCTCACGATTTTAATTTGCTTGCCGCATTGTTTCTCTACTTCTGCCTTAAATACCTTAAAGGCATCTAATGCTTCGTTCTTATTATGAAGTAGGTAGAGATACATATATCGTGAATAGTCATCAATAAATGAGATGAAGTATTTCTGACCATACGAATCCATATCTGGGCTACAGATATCCGTATGTATGATCTCCAGTATTTTCGAACTTCTTTTGGCATCTTTCTTGGACTTGTTGGTTTGCTTTCCCTTTATGCAGTCCACACAAGTGTCAAAATCAGTAAAATCAAGAGTATCAAGTACTCCATCTTTTACTAATCTTTTAATTCTCTCAATGGAGATATGACCTAATCTCCGATGCCACAAAATAGAGGAATTCTCATTTATAACACATCTTTTCATACAGTTTGGGCGTGCATCACATTATAGGTGGTATTATTTTTTAAATTAATTTAAAAAAGATTGTCTGACAATGTACCATTCCCAATAAGCTTAGATTTATAAAATAAATCAACAGAGCTTTTATTAAAATTAAAGGAGTATCCTGCTGGTACAAGCCTTGACACTGAAATCAAATTTTAGAGAAACTTGGAATATAAAATGTCTTTTCCAAATCCAAAACAAAACTAGAATGTAAAATAAGTCTGCACGTCCCAATTGCTTCCACATGTGAACCCATCTTGTTTCCTGAATAGATGCTTTGTTCACTTTCCAATGGTTTCCTTTGATTTAGAAAACCCTGCAAGGTATTTGAAACATGGATTGTAGAACCAGAATCAATCCACCATGTGTTATAACATATAACCAAATTGGATTCATGACATACGAATGAGGTTAGAGTACCTTTCTTGTCAAGCCAAGCTTTGAATTTGAGACAATCTTTCTTTATATGCCCTTTCTTCTTGCAAAAGAAGCACTTGGACTCCTTCTTGTCTTCTGTATGGATGGATACTTTACCCTTTCCTTTGCGTTTGGCTTTGGGAGCTTTAGTCTTTCTCTGAGTGACTAAATGTGCACTTTCTCCCATTTCTAAAATCAGCCTCCCTTCCTCTTGAACACACATGGTCAGAAGTTCATTAATTGACCATTTGTCCTTATGTGTGTTGTAAGATATTTTGAAGGGACTATACTGCTGTGGGAGTGAGCTCAAAATAAAGTGCACCAAGAAAGATTCTGACATCTCAACCTCTAGGGATTTCAACTGAGCGCAATGTCCCTCATCTTCATGATGTGCTCACGCACACCTACCGTAGTGAGCTTCATTGATGATAATTTTGTCATTAGGGTGCTAGCCATTGCCTTATCTGAAGACTCAAATTGTGCATCAATAGCCTTCAGAAGTTCCTTGATATTTTTGCACTCAGGAATTGAACCACGTATACTAGCAGAAATTTTAGTACGTATGAACATCATACTGAGGCGATTGGACCGTTCCCATCGTTCATATGCAGCAATCTCAGCCTGAGTGCTAGTAGATGTAACTGAATGTGGTTCATCCTTCCTGATAGCATAGTCAATATCCATACAACCTAATTGAAGAAGAATTCTCTCCTTCCATAATTTATAATTATCACCACTTAAATCGGGAACGTCACATTTCATATCAGAAATATTAACAGGCAAAATAGCTGCATAAAAATAAAATCATGTTCATGTAATTGAATTTGAGGCATATAACTTGATGTCATGTTTTACCAATGTAAACATGCAATAACATGAATCAATAACATACAATAACTACCTGTGGGCTAAGTTATTATACTCAAATAGACTCATTAACTTAATGATGTGACTAACAAATTATATTCCTTTCTTAATTCCTGTGGGTAATTAAGAAAATAATTTGTTATCGCATCCTAATTAATTATATAGTGCAACAAAAATTCTGTGGGATAAGATTCATTACATTAATATAATTAGTCACAATTAATGTCATCTAACCTTATGTGATCTTTGCAACTCAATATATAATTTTGATTAATCAAAGATGCTGTGGCTACTCCTCAATTAATCAAAATCATATTGATTACATGACATTGAATTCCATTATATGCATATAGATTAACCAGTTTAGCATGATTATTAGGTAGTGATCTTAATCAACGTAACATTTCCAAATCAAGATCTGAGTTAGTCAAATTGGCCAGGCCAGTGAAAGAGAAGTGGGGGTCCCCCGTTGCTTTCCTTAGGTCAGTCAACGGAACCAATTAAGTAACCACAATCTCTTTACCTTTCTAGACACCAACTGACCAATCAGACCTTGAAAGGATTTGCACTGTGATTTTCACACTACCACCAAATTCATGCATAGAATAAATCTAGTATGCAGAACTAGAGACAACATTTTCAATTATCTATTTAATGAATTTTGAAATTATCATCTTAAGAAAAAATTTTGTTAATTAAAACACGTCCGGCCGTAGCTCATTATTCCCTTGGGCCAGTCTATGCAAAACACCGTAGGCATAGAGACTCAGGAGGCATATTTTAATACAAAAATTTAAACTTAAGAAACAAATGATAAAAACAAATCATGTTACATGATTTAATAAAACATTAAACAATAATAAATGTATTTAAAATTTAACCAATCCAGATTTTAAATCCCGTGAGAGAACGGAAAGACCATAAGCGAGAAAAGCGAAAACCGAAACATGCCACGTTTTCTCTCTTTAATATGTCACCGCATGTGGTTATGGAAGCCCGTTTTCGCTGCATTTCCTTTCTTTAGTTTTTCCTTTCTTTAATGCTACGTTTCTTTTCTCTTCCTTTCTTTAATGCTATCTCTTTAATACCAAAAAGAAATCCGGGAAACCTTTAATGCCAGAAAGAAATCTTTAATAGAAAAGAAGAGACCACGTTTTGTTTCCGCAAAAAAATCGGAATCTGAGATAGGTTTAATGTTTCTGTCAATTCCGTGAACAAAGATCAGAACTGATCGAAACCTGAGATCCGAAAAACTGAAAACGAAAACACGCGGCATAAATTGCTTGAAAAGAGAAACTTGGATGGAAATACTCACAAATAAGGCAGAGGTTTAACCTGGCTCTGATACCAAATGTAAGACTTAATTTAAATATATTGATCACGATATCAAATATGCGGAAATACGATATCAATATATTTATTATGATCGATAAATACCTTCAGCCATTATTATTAATGTTCTTTCCGACGAGGGTAAGGAATTCGATCTTCCTTGAATCAGCTGCACGGGATCTTAATCTTCCTTCTTCGATGGATCTTGATTGATCTTCCTCCTCCTCTCGATAGATCTTGATTGATCTTCCTCCTTCGATGGATCTTGATTGAGTTCTTCCAATCAATGAGCCATCGCACTCTGATGGTGTATGCCCTCAGGATGTGCTCTTGATCAGGGACTCAATGCCTCGCTTATTAGGTTTTTCTTTCGATAACCTTGTTGAAAACCTTAGGAAGGGTTCCCTATTTATACTCAATTCCCTTCACCGCATGCTTCCATCAAGCAAGCGTTCAACATTTAAGGGGGGCTGTTATCACTTCTTAATTAGTGAAATGCTAGTTAATAAAATAAGGACCATTAAAAGGCAACGGGTTATTATACCTCCAACATCCAATTTATCCTTAACAAACAATCTAGTAGAAATTGATGCATAGTAGAAGAAGTGGGAATGGTAACATTTGCTGCCAGAAGAAATCCATTAAACAATTATCATATCATCAAAGTAACCCCCAACAACTATCATATGAACAACTCCATAAATCATAAAACAGACCGACATCAGCACAACTAAATCTCCAGCATTTGTAAATGAAATCTATGTTTTTACATTTGATATTTCCATCAATGCCCATTATTACATACACAAGGAAAGACAGATAACAATAATACTAGTTTCATTCCACTGCTTCTCTAATCTCTAAACGGAAAGAAAGGGGAAAACAAAGATGAAGATGATAATGATGATGGCGAAAGCTTACAATACAATTCAGAGGGGTTCAGAGGTTCTCCATCTGGATAGAGCTCTTCAGCGGTACGTACTCCCCGAGATACCCGCCGAGGTGGTCGTAGAGCGCACTTTTATCAATCTGCTGGTGGTGGTAGCTCTTGCACACGTAGTAGAACACACTCTGCACCAGTAATCCCACTAGGTTCAGCACAACGAGCACCGCCACGAGGGCTCCGCCAATGAGTACCTTGGTCCCGGTCCCGGCGCCGGCGCTGCCCTCCTCGTCGGGGCCCTTGACGACGACGGCGCGAAAGGCCCAGCCGATGAGGCCACACGAGCCGAGGTAGACGGCGACGAAGGAGGCGGCCATGCGGGTGCGGCCGCGGAGGAGGTCGCGGCTCTTGGCCATGGCTTCGAGGCCGCAGAGGGGTTCGAGGACGGAAACGACGCTGGCAAGGTGCCAGAGGGCCGAGATGTAGACGTGGGCTGCGAGGAAGGCGACGACGACAAGGGCGAGGCCGAGGATGAAGGAGGGGAGTTGACGGCGGAGTGGGTGGCGATGAGGAGGAGGAGGACGGAGAGGGCGAAGGCGAGGTTGTAGAGGACCATGATGAGGGCGACCCAGAGGAAGGTGCGGAGGAGACGGGGGAGCATGGGGCGGATGGCGGCGAGGGTGGAGTGGAAGGAGACGGGCTTGGCGGCGTAGAGGGATGCGACCGTGAAGACGACGGCAGCAGTGGAGAGGAGGGAGAAGGTGAAAAGGAAGAGGAGGTAGATAAACTGGTAAAAGAAAAGAAGGCTCCACTCACCAGAGGAGGAAGAAGAGGATTGGAGGTGGCGGAGGATGGGGTGGGTGAAGAGGGTGTGGGCGAGGATGGCGAAGGAGAGGGGAAAGACGAGGGTGAGGGTGATGAGGGCGAAGGTGCGGGGGGAGGAGCGGGGTATGGAGACGGACTCGCGGACGACGTCGGCGAGAGTCACAGACTCGAGCTCCTCAAGCTGCAGATCCATGGATGATGGCAGTGTAGAATTGGGAATTGAGATGGAGGAGGACTGCGGTGGACCGATCGAGATGGTTTGGGTTTTCGCTTTCTGGGATTCGGATGGTGTTTAATAGGGAGAAAGGGAGGGGCGGTGAATTTAGTTACGGGATCCTTACCGGTGCCCTGATCTGCCTTGCGATGCGGACCATGCGGTAAGAGCTTTCCTTTTTTTTTTTTATAATTAATAATTCCATCGACTACTGTTCTGTGTGTGTGTTTTTTTTTTTTTAATTAATACTACCACGGACCACTTCGAGTTCCTTGCTTCAAATTACAGCGTACTTGTTCGAGTTAACCTCACAAAATAAAGTTTTCTGCCATGGAAACCTTCTTCTAAGCTAGCGTTTGATAAAAAAAATTATTCGAATAAATGTATAGAATAGAGTTTATTCCTTAGCTATCTCTAAAGATATTTCTTCGCTATCCTATTGATTATCAAATGAAAAAATAAATTCATAGGATAACTTTTTTTTACTCTTATTTGAAGGGATAACTAGCTATTCCTGTTTCTCTAGGGAATAATTGAGGGGATATTCTATGGTTAACTATAGTTAACCATGGATTATACCTTTGGTTAACTTTATTCCCAGCTATCCCTTATAGTTATAGCTTTTGGGAATAAAAGAGGATATCTAGGGGATATCCCCTCTTATCTCCTATCAAACACTCCTAAGGGTGTGTTTGCTGCGATGGATAAGAGGGATATCTTCTAAATATTCTTTCTTATTCTTAAATACTATAGCTATAGAAGATAGTACTGAAAAAGTTTAACCAGAGGGAATAACTCATGTTTAATCATGGGTTATCCCCTAAACTTATTTTCTAGAAAATCCAGGAATAACTAAAGTTATCCCTTGATGGCAGAGTGGTAATTTTAAAAAGATGCTTATCCCCTCAGCTATCCTTTGGATAAATGCTATCATGTATATTTATCCAGAGATAGCAAAAAGCTATCAACCAAAAAAACTTCCTTTTGTCCGAAATATTTTTTAGACCCATTATTAATTTTAATATAAAGAATTTTTTTTTCTTTTTTCTTTTTCCCTTGACGAGTGGTAGATACAGTTCTGTATGTATGGTTTGAAAGAAGGCATGTAAGATGAGGAAACGAATGGGCTGTGTGGATTTTTAAACCATTATTACTTTTGATAACTTTCTTCGCTAAAAAGAGGAAGGTTGATCCACCCTAGCAAAGAATTGTTTTGTTTGAAAGAATTTTCTTTAAAAAAAAAATTCAGTTAACCATTTGAAATCACTTTATTGACCAATAAAAAAAGATTAGTTCACTTTACTAAAGAGTTAACTTAAAAGGATTTTTATTGAAAAAAAGAGAGTCGATCCCATCTACCGATCCACTTAGAAGAAGACACTTCACTGAGAAACAGAAGATTGATCCACTCTATCATAAAATCGATTTGCTTGAGAGAACTCTTATTAAAAGAAAGAGATAGTTGGTTTTTCGTATCTATTTACTTGAAATAACTCTTCTTATGAAGAAGGAAACTGATTCACTTCATCGGATATATGATCAATCCAAAAAAAACTTTCCTTAGAAGAAAGAGAGAATCAAAACTACTCTCTTCAAAAAAAATGGAGAGATAATTCCTTTAATCAATTGCTCGGAAGAATTCTCCTTACTAGGAAAGAAAAGATTGATACACCCTATCAAAGGGATGGACCTGCATGGAAGAATTCTTCTCGGAAGAAAAAGAAAGCTAATCTCTCTAGCTAACTGTTTGAAAGAACTCTCTTTACATAGAAAGAGAATGTCAGCTTACTTTGCCAAAAATCCATATAAAAAAACTCTTTTCTTTAAGAGAAAAAAAGAGCTAGTCTCTTCAATTGACCTTCTCGGAAGAACTTTTCTTAACGAGAGAAAGTTGATCCACTCCACCAAAGACTTGATCCACCTAAAAGAACTCTCCTTTAGAAAAAGAGAGAACTAATCTACTATATCAATCTTGCTCTAACCGGCCAAGTATAGAAGGTCACTTGATAATACTCGTGCATGAAGCCCATGTTAGAGTTTGAGGGATCATATACACAAATGTCCTAAATGACCTTGATAAACTTTGAGGCAAACTTCAATTAATGAGCTACCACTTTAAAATTCTCGTAAAGCTAGCTTCAAGCTCAGCCCAACAAATTTAAGGAGCTTGTTAGGAGTTGAGTTGATAATTAAGTAAAAATTCCTACCATAAGAGACTGTTGATGGTCCTTAGAGTGATCGATTATTGGACTAGATTAGATGTTGCCTCCCAACTCAACAAGATTAGCTTAGATGTTTGTTGGCCCAGATGGCAACCCAAAAGGAAGGGTGAATTGGGTTCTTAAAAATTTTGGCTCTTTAAAAAATAATTTTGCAATGTGAAAATGCACAAGGATAAATATAAAGAGTGTTGTACAAAAATGCAAAGCAGAATATAAAGATAGAGTAGAAAGAAAGAGAGTCAAGCATGACAAACACAAAGATTTATAGTGGTTCGGTGTTAGCTACACCTACATCTACTCCCAAGCACCTTTTGGGTCCACACTATAATCTCTTTGATTACAGCCGGTTGTTTTATAAGCTTACAACCCAAACTTGTTGTTTTATAATAGGATCACAACAAACCCAGCTAGTTTTCACAGGCTCACCAGCACACAACCTATTACAAGCTACCTAGTTTGTACGAGGCTAATCTACCTCCTCTGATTCAATCACTTGATTGAATTAAACAACAAGAGTAATAATGGAATGGTTACAACAACAATAAAGCTCCTCAAATGAGCAAATAAAACAATATAAATGAGATAAAATAGAAGATCCTGATTTAGAAGATTTCTGAAGTTGGGCTTTTCTTCTTTTCCTCTTCTCCTCTTGAATGATCTCAAGATAGAATTGAAGCTTTGAAGATTCATTGATGTGGATGTTGGCCCAGATGGCAACCCAAGAGGGGGGGGGTGAATTGGGTTCTTTTAAAAATTAAGCCTTTTAAAGTAATTTAAACTATTGATGAGAGGATGTAAACAATTAATTCAAGTTAAAGCACGATAGCAAGAGAGAGAGATAAATAAGCATGGCAAACACAGAAATTTTATAGTGGTTTCGGTGTATCCAACACCTACGTCCACTCCCAAGCTCCACTTGGGTTCACACTATAATCACCTCGATTACAGTCGAGTTGTTTTACAAGCTTACAACCCAAACTTGTTATTTCCCGGGATCACAACGAACCCAGCCGGTTTTTACACGGGCTCACCAGCACAAAACCCAACACACAAGCTAACCTTAGCTTGTGAAGAGGTATACTACCTCCACTAATTCAACCCTCTCATTGAATTAGTAAATCACAAGATAAAATGTAAGTTTATATAAAAACAGCTCCTTTAGAGCAGATATTTTAAAATAAAAGCAAGGTTAGAAGAGCCTGTTTAGATTTGATTTAAGTGCAGACTATTCTTCTTTTCTTCTTTCCTCAACTCCTTTGAAGTGTGGAATCGGGCCTCAGCTCAGATTCTTCACGGATGAATGTGGAGTTGATTTAAGCTTTTTCTTCCTTTCTTTGAATGTTGAAAACTCTTGATTTGCTCTGAATGGCTCTTGGATTTTCTTCTAGACTTTTCTTGGATTGATGAACTTGAACACAGATGAAGTCTCCTTTGATTTCATGCCTTTTCTTTCACTCTATTTTTGAATCTCGAATTTTTCAAATGACGCTCTGTTTTTCCTCTTTTCTGAAAGATTTTTCTTTTCTCTCTTGATTTGTATCTCTTTGTTTGATTTGAAAAACGACCACTCTATTTATAGACTCTGCGAAATATAGTCATTAGGCACAAAGAAATCTAGCCGTTATTGAAAAATCTTACCGTTGACGCTGAGTTGGCATTCAGAAAAATCAACGCCCAGATTTGTTGGAGTCGGCTCCAGCTTTAGGCGAGTCGGCTCGAAGACGCGATACCAAAAATAGAAATATTCAGAAAGTTAAGGGGTCGACTCAACGAAAATAAGTGTCGACTCCTGACAGTCGGGGGTCGACTATGAAAAGCAAGGGGTCGACTCGAGAAGTGCTCAGAAAAATAATTCTCTGGTGTCTGAGCGGAGTCGACTCACACAGTCATGGAGTCGGCTCGACAAAATCGGGGGTCGACTCGAGAAATCACATGGGTCGACTCGAGACAAACAGACATCTCTGTATACTGAGTGGAGTCGACTCTGAAACTTTAGAGTCGGCTCCGGAACGTATCAAAATCAGAGAATTTTCTGATTGACTTTGAAATTCGTTCCAGATTAATTTTAAATCGATTTTTGACTTGAATACAATAAAATTGTCATTAGGAATCAATTCAAGAAATGTTCCAAAAACTCATTGATTGAGATATGAAGTATAAAAATTTCTTTTTGAAAGCTTAAACATGGAGCTTGAAGTTACTTTCAAATTGATTAAAGTCATATTAACATACTTGATTATTCTAAATAAATTCATTGCTCATGTAAATAAATTCATTGCATCTTTTAATATACTCATGGCTTTTGGTAATCATCAAAATCAATAAGATTGGGGCAACAATTTTTAACAATTCCCCAACAATCTCCCTTTTTGATGATGACAAAAACATTGAGTATATGCATTATTAATTAAAGAATTTTTTATTTTCATAGTTAGGCTCCCCTGAATGAGGTAGCTCCCCTATGAAACTCAATAAATATTCCATTCATTCAATTTAAGCTTATACACAAGTTAATGTCAAAATTCAGCCTTTTCATCTAAATTGCTTTTCATTCATTCACTGTATGTGTAATGTTAATTATTACTTCCTTTTATTCATCATTCAATTATTTATTATATGCATATATAATAACATTCGTTTAATTTCTCCATGCATATACAGTTATGTATATAAAACTCTCCCCCTTTTTTGTTATCAACAAAAAGGTAGAGAGTATCAAACATAATCACATTCATGATTTAAGATATGTTTAACAAGAACTGAGATTCATTGATAATAGGAGAAGTACATTCAAACTCGACTACATTGAACATTCAAAACTGACTTTTCATTACATCATTGTATCAAACATAATATAAATTTCATTACATTGCAAAGACTAAACATTTATTACATCAAAAATGTGTCCTTACAATCCTTGTTAAGTGATCTATAATGTCTTCATTATCAGTTTGAATCTTAACATAATCTTTCAGTCTTTCATCTACAAAAGTACAAGCAGTTAAAATCTTGTCTTGAAGTTCAGCATTGCACTTTGCATAGTCTCACATCTCCACAATGTCTTTAAGTTCTTCAAAAATATTCTTTAGATCACCACTTAAAGACTCAGTAGAGGAGCTAAGAGTATTCAATCTTGGTGATCCGATCATCTAATGAATAAAGAGTTTCTTTAAGATTCATGAATTTGTTGTCAAACTCAGTCTTCAATTTATCGCCTGATCATCAAGAAGACTCTTGAGCTGCATTAACTGAAGATCTGAAAAACCGACAGAGAAGAAGATGACTGATCAACCATCGGAGCAGGAGAAGGGGCGGAACAGGAACAGAAGAGCTAGGAGGTACAGGAGATGAATGTCTAACTGACGGTCCAGGTGCCTCAATATCGCGGCTCTCTTCCAACATATTTTCTTTCCCATCTGCCATCCTTCTTCACAAATCCCATTCTATGAATAGTGGCCAAACTATAGTAATCATGTGTCTTAAATTTCTCATTGGCTCACTATCGGAAATGATTATCCCTTGGCTTTGAAAGATCTTAGTTAATATCATGCCATAGGTAGACTAGTTTCCTCTTGCTCCCACAGTCAGCAATGTACCATTATCATGCTCGAAGATTGATAGGTCTTCCAGTCACTATAGCATCCATAACAAAGATATCTCTCTCAGAAACATAATCAAATCTCCCAATCTTAGGGAATAGAATCCTACTACAAATGTTATGGAGAAGTCTTAATTCCAAGGATAGTTGATTTGCATGGACTTCTTCAAACCAACAATTTCTTTATTAGCATCTTGATAGAGCTGGGCTCCATCAGGTGAAAAAAAGTGAAGTACCAGACACTGGAAGTTCCAACATCTTGAGAGTAAATCCACTGTCACATTATTCTATTTCTCTAATGATGCTGACTAATCCATTGTCTCCTCTTGACAGATTTTTATAAAATTCTTTAACTAGGGCTGGGTAGGTTGGACAATCTAAAGAACATTTTCTCCCATCCCATTTCAATTAACTGCCTCCCCACAAGAAA
>UESW01001791.1:207099-242935 GCA_900491605.1 Calamus simplicifolius | reverse complement strand
AAGGGGTCTTTCTCTTTTTCTTTGTCCTTGTCCTTGTTCTTATCCTTTTCTCCTTCCCACTTTGCTCCAAATTTCTTCTTGTGGAAGGGTTTCTTTCTCCTCATGAATCTTTTAAACTTTTTAGCTAAGAGAGCAGTCTCTTCATCATCATCATCATCTGCTGCTCTCTTCTTCTTTTGCAGCTTTGAGGGCAATCACTTTCTTCTTCTTTGTGTCCTCCTCTACATGCTGCTTCATTGTCAGCTCATGGGTCATAAGTGATCCTAGAAGCTCCTCTAAGGGTAGAGTGTTGAGGTCCTTTGCTTCTTGGATTGCTGTCATTTTGGCTTCCCATGATCTTGGTAAGTGACCTAAGAATTTTTCGAACAAGTTCTGAGTTAGTATATGTCTTACCAAGACTTTTTAAACCATTTACAATATCTGTAAATCTAGTATACATGCATGCAATGGTTTCAGATTGTTCCATGCTAAACAACTCATATTTATGAACAAGAATATTAATTTTAGATTCTTTTACTTGGTTGGTACCCTCATGGGTAACCTCTAATCTATCCCAAATCTCCTTTGCGGAATTACATGTGGAGATTCTATTAAATTCATTTAGCATCTAAAGAGCAATATAAAACATTCATGGCTTTAGCGTTAAGCTGTGCCATCTTCCTATCATTATCATTCCAGTCCCTTTCGGGCTTAGGAACAATAGTGCCATCAATAACATGTGTGGGTGTACTAGGTCCATTAATTATAACACCCCATATTCATAGTCAGAAGCTTGAATGAATATCCTCATTCTAGCTTTCCAATATGAATAATTTGAACCATTAAACAGTGGAGGTCTATTCGTAGAATGACCTTCAGCAAATGATCCAACTTGAGTTGCCATTTGGATCTTTAGCTCTTGATCGTGTGATCAAAATCTAATGAGCACTAGCTCTGATACCAATTGTTGGCCCAGATGACAACCCAAGAGGGGGGGGGGTGAATTGGGTTCTTTAAAAAATTTAAACCTTTTGAAATATTTGTTTGCTTAGTGTGAGTGAAAGTGAATGCAATGCAAAAATAAAATGCAATCAATAAGATAGAGATAGAGATAAAGGAGACACGGCAAACACAAAGATTTTATAGTGGTTCGGTGTATCCAACACCTACGTCCACTCCCAAGATTCACTTGGGTCCACACTATAATCTTCCTTGATTACAGCCGAGTTGTTTTACAAGCTCACAACTCAAACTTGTTGTTTTCCCGGGATCACAACGAACCCAGCCGGTTTTCGGGCTCACCAGCACAAAAACCCTAACACAAGCTATACCAAGCTTGTACCGAGGTAAGACTACCTCCACTAGTTCAATCCCCCAGATTGAACTAGACACAAACAAAGAAATATTATTTTTCAAGTACACAGCTCCTCAATGAGCAAATAATCAAATAAATGAACAAGGTTTAGAAAAGCCTGATTTGTAGTTGGTTGGCTTTTGAGCTTTTCTTCTTTTCTTCTTCTCCTTGCTAGATTGAATCAAGCCTCAGCTCCGATTCTTCACAGTTGAAGCAGTTGAGAAGGATTGAAAAGCAAGAAACTGATCCTCTTTCTCCAATTTGGGAAATCCACCAAAACTTTGATTTGAATGCCTTGGATTCCTCTTGAGCTTTTTGGAGTGGAGTGGATTTGAGCTAGAAGGTTTTTTCTCTTGAGATTCAGGCTCTCTCTTTTTCGGATTTTTGAATTGGGATTTCTCTATTTTGTTTTTCTTCTTTTTTTTCCGTTCTTTTTTTTGAATGATAGTCTTCCCTTTTTATAGATTTCTTTCAAACCATTTTTGGAAGAAAACTATCCGTTGGAGTGTACCTTGCAACAAAATATATCCGTTAGAAATAAAGTAAAATAGAAATATTACCGTTAGAGCTGATCTGGCAATTTGATTTTTCGTTCCAGGTGGGTTGGAGTCGACTCTAACTTTTCTGGAGTCGGCTCTAACTCGAAACACTTTAATCCGTTAATTCTGGAGTCGTCTCTGACTTTTCTGGGGTCGACAAGAAACTTTTCTGGAGTCGACTCTAACAGACCCGGAGTCGACTCTAAGTCGGGGCCAGAAAAATCAACGTTCTGTCTTTTCTGTTGGAGTCGGCTCTAACAGTCTCGGAGTCGACTCTAACTTCCGTGCCAGATACTGGAGTCGGCTCTGTGATTCTCGGAGTCGACTCTAATGTCTGCAATCTTACCTAGACATTAGATTCGATCCAGAACAAGATTTAACTCCTGATTTTGATCATTCAATCGACTTATAATCTGAAAAACTTAATCAAAATCATTAGAGCCTTCAATTGTTATACTCAAATAGTTTTGTTAATCATCAAAATCATCAATTGGGTCAACACTATCCAATCTCATTTACCTTAGCATTATCAGCAATTAGGCAATGATTACTTATTGATAAATTAGTCAAGCCAATTAAGTATACATTGCTATTTCTATTTCTAACAAAATAATGCTATTGTCAATGGAATTAGACACTGTGCAGATATATGTTTCAAAGGAAACTTTGAAACCTTTATCGCTAGTTGGCTAATGCTAATCAAGTAATTATGTTTTAAACCATCACATATAAGCTATTTTCAATAAAAATGGATGGAGTGATCTGAATTTTACCAATGCTCATGATGTAAACTTGACCATTATTTTCGAAGGTCACCACTCCACCTCTTTTAACTTCAAGGGTGATGAACTGATCTTTGTCATCCGCCATGTGTCTTGAGTAGCTGCTATCAAGATACCATTTTCTTTTTAATCCTTTAGCTACAAGACGCGCCTGCAAAGCAATCATATCTTATGTTTAGGTACTCATGCCTTCTTGGGTCCTTCATGGTTAGTAGCAACAAATATAGTTCCTTTTGGAATCCAAACCATTTACTTTTGTATTCAGTATTTAAATGAGATATTTTATGATTGCACACATAAGATTTATGCCATTTCTTGCTTCAACGAAAATAGAAAATATCTTTTTCAATAGATTTCTTAACAAAGAAATTATAGACTAATTTTTGTTTCTTATATGGTTTGTAACCCAAACCAGCCTTATCAAAAATAGCTTTTGATTGTTCAAAAGTAAATTTAGTCTTTTCGAGCTATAAGTAAATTTGTCAACAATGTTCTTGTATTTTTAAGTTCATTTTTCAAATTCTGATTTTCAGCAGAAATTATATTTTTTTCTTTTTCTAAAACTTGCTTTTCAGATTTAATCTTTCAAATTCAATGGCAAATTCATTTTTCTTTTTGAGAAGATTCAGATTTTTTGTTTTTAAAACTTTATTCTTTGTTCTCAAAACTTTAAAATCATTCATCAATTCATTGAAAGTATCATAAAGTTCATCAAATATAAAATCATACATGAGGGTTTCAGAATTTACCTTATCTTCTTCATTTGCCATAAGACATATGTTGGTAACTTCTTTTTGTTCATCTTTGGATGAAGATTCATCACTATCGCTTCAAGTTGCAACGTATGCCTTCTTCTTTTTTCGAAATTCCTTCTTGAGTTGAGGACATTCAGATTTGTAATGTCCTAGCTTCTTGCATTCATAGCATATCATGGGATCTTTCTCTTTTTCTTTATCTCCTTTCATCTTGATACTAATTTTTTTTTTATGGAATGGCCTCCTTCTTTGCATGAATTTCTTGAACTTTCTTGCAAGGAGAGCAATGTCATCGTCGTCTTCATCTTCTTCACTGTTGCTTGTTTCCTTTTCTGCAGCCTTTAGTGCAATAGTCCTCTACTTTTTGATCACATCTTCTTCTTGATGTTGCTTCATCATGAGTTCATGGGTCATGAGTGATCCAAGGAGCTCTTCCAAAGGTAAAGTATTGAGATCTTTGGCTTCTTAGATTGCTGTCACTTTGGCTTCCCAAGGTCTTGGAAGTAACCTAAGAATTTTTCAAACAAGTTCAAAATTAGTACAGGTCTTTCCAAGACTCTTTAATCCATTCACTATATCAGTAAATCTAGTGTACATGCAAGTGATGGATTCATTTTGATCCATGTTAAAGAGTTCATATTTATGCATAAGAATGTTAATCTTGGACTCTTTAACTTGGTTGGTACCCTTATGGGTAACTTTCAACCGATCTCATATCTCCTTGGCTGAGATGCAAGTAGATATTCTGTTGAATTCATTTACATCCAAGGAGTAGTATAGGACATTCATGGCCTTGTCATTGAGCTGAGCCATTTTTTGATTATTTTCATTCCAATCCCTTTTGGGTTTAAAAATAATAGATTAATCTACTATGTATGTGGGAGTGCTAGGACCATTGATAATGACACTCCATAAATCATAGTCTAAAGATTGAATGAATATCCTTATTCTAGCTTTTCAATATGAATAGTTGGTGCCATTGAACAAAGGTGGACGATTTATGGATTGTCCCTCGGAAAAAGAAGAACCAACTTGAGCTGCCATTTGGATCTTTAACTCCTGATTGTTAGATGAAAGAAGGATGTGCACTAGCTCTGATACCAATTGTTGGCCCAGATGGCAACCCAAGAGGAATGGATGAATTGGGTTCTTAAAAATTTTGGCTCTTTAAAAAATAATTTTACAACATGAAAGTGCATAAGGATAAATGTAAAGAGTGTTGTGCAAAGAATGCAAAGCAGAATATAAAGGTAGAGTAGAGAGAAAGAGAGACAAGCAAACACAAAGATTATAGTAGTTTAGTGTTAGCTACACCTACATCCACTCCCAAGCACCTCTTGGGTCTACACTATAATCTCCCTGATTACAGCTGAGTTGCTTTACAAGCTCACAACCTAAACTTGTTGTTTTATAATGGGATCACAATGAACCCAGCCGATTTCATAGGCTCACCAGTACACAACCTATCACAAGCTACCTAGCTTGCACGAGGCTAATCTGCCTTCCCTGATTCAATCACCTGATTGAATCAACCAACAGAGTAATAATGGAATGATTACAACAATAATAAAGCTCCTCAAATGAGCAAATAAAGCAATATAAATGAGAAAGAAATAGAAGAGCATGATTTAGAAGATTTCTGAAGTTGGACTTTTCTTCTTTTTCTCTTCTCATCTTGAATGATCTTTCTCAAGATAGAATTGAAGCTTTGGAAGATTTGTTGATGTAGAGGCTGTTGAAGAACTAGGAGTCTTTTCTTCTCTTTTTGATTTGATGGAAATCCTTCAAAGTAGTCTTTTGAATGCTTTGGATTTCTCTAAACTCTTTTCGAACACTTGGGATTTCAAATCTGAATTCTTTCTCTTTGATTTTTAATTTTTTTCTCTCTATTTTTCACTCTATTTCAAACGATCGAAAGCTCCCTTTTATAATTTTCTCTTAATCTATCTTTAGATAAAAACTAGCTGTTAATTGTTCTTATGGATGAGTTTTGCACAAAAGAGGAAAGAGCCATTAAGGTTTATTTGAAAAAAGATAACCTATAGAGTCGTCTCTGACATTTCTGAATTTTGCCTCTGACATATTAGAGTCGGCTCTAATCTAGCCTAGAGTCAGCTCTAAGTCGGGATGCCCAAAATAGTAAAGTCCGTCCATCGTGGAGTTGGCTCTAACTTTCTTTGGGGTTGACACATTGCGTGCTGAAGTCGATTCTAGCAAATGCGGGAGTCGGCTCTAAATGTGCCCCAAAAAATCATTCTCTGTTTGTCAATTAGAGTTAGCTCTAATTCCATGCAGGAGTCGGCTCTAATTGATTCCGAAAAGAGGTTCTCTGTTCTGAGGTTAGAGTCGGCTCTAATCTCTACAGAAGTCGACTCTAATTCGTACTGAAGTGCCAAATTGTTTCGATACGCTCTGGAATCACTCTAATCCTTCTACGGTCGGCTCTAATGCATGAAACTTGATACTTGACACTAGAATCATATTCAAACTTAATTTTCCTTAGATTTTGATTAATTAAACATTTTAAATTCCTGAAACACTTAATCAAAATCATTAGTAAAATAAGAGATATACTTATATAATTTTTGTTATTCATCAAAATCAATAATTAGGTCAATAATGTTGAACTCTTAGATACCGACCTCCTAGCTTGACAAGATTAGCTTAGATGACAACCTTCCAACTCGGTATGGTCACCTCAAATACCGATCTCCCAACTTGGCAATTCTATTTACATGCTGATGTCCCAACTCATTAAGATCAACTTTGATGCCAACCTTTTAGCTCAACAAAATCAACTCATCCCAGCTTGATCGATCAACTCGAAACTTGACTAAGTAAAGCTTAATTTGACCTAGTTTACAATGAATACTCTTAACTTGGGACTGTCATGCCTCACTTCGGACTGAACTGATCATCATTCAAGGAACAAGAGATAGTAACTTGGAAGAACTCTTCCTTATCAAGAAAGAGGGCCGGAAGTGTGCTTGGGCTGACCCAAGGCCTGTTGGGTCGGCCTGACTTCGAATCAAGCCTAATAAAGACTGCTTTTTCAAGTAGAACTTTTTGTAAAACCTTCAAATTTGAGCCTTTTCAAATAAAGCTTTTAATAGTTTTTACATTACTCTAAAAATATTTTAAGAATTTCTACCAAACATCTTAAAAATACCGAAGGTCATTACTCTTCCAAAAATACTTTTGATCTATCCAAGAGCTCCACTAAACAAGGCCTTCATATTATGATTTTTTTTTTTTTTTAAAAAGAACATTCATTTTGAAAGTTCAGATAGACTAATACTGAACCTGACCTCATACATCACTTAAATCGTATCTATATCTTGCATGCAATTTAGCGACCTTCTATAAGCACCACATATAACTTGACCTTATGCATCATTTAAATTATATCGAAGTCTTGCATACAACTTATTGACTTTCTATAAACACCACATATAAGCTTGAGCTAGCTTGATTTTGTTATCATATGCTATAAATTAAAGATATGAAATCAGGCCTTAGATGACGTATGATGTTATTACGGATGGAAAAGCCTTTGTACACTGAGTGAGGTGCAGCTTGTATGTGCTGCGCCCAGCAATTGGCCCGCAGTGCGTGCATATGGACATGCTAAGAATAGACATAACTTTTTTATTTTAACATGTGTGCATGCATGTGCCATGTATCAATTGCTGGGTGAGATGCACATAAGCTGCCCCCATAATTGGTGCAGCAAAACCTTTTCTATTACTGATAGAATTTGCTCAAAAATTTCCATAGAAGCCACCTTGCAAGGACAAACTGGGCTAAGAGGCGGTCCCTTTGATGCTGAAGAGGTCCATTTGTTTATGACCTCAACACAGCGACAGAGCCCATCACCAAAACCCCTCTGCGCCACCCCGAATCGATCGAACGCAAAAAGATCGGCTCCCATGATGACCACCCTCGGGTCCTTCCAAAATCTAAACCGATTCAATATTCTCTCCCCTGCGCGAAACTCCATGCCCCTACCGAGCAATCTCCAACGAAACCACCATCGCCTGTTCCCCTTTCTCCATCCGTCTTCCAAAACGCACTGCTATTTTCAATCAATAGCAGAGCAAAGAAGAATGGGAGAGTAAAGGAGGCGATGGTCCAAGAGGAGAGAGAGGAAGGGCAAAATAACGGAATCTTGTCGAAGATTATTGTCATTGATGGAGATATCAAAGCAAATGATGGATCCAATCATGTTCACCTCGATCTGGAGATCATCGAACTTACCTTCTACTGTTTTATGATATGTGCGAAAGTGGAAGGTTTCTGAGAAACCTCATAGTTCTTACTTTCAGAGAATGGAGGTAGGGCTTGATTAACGAATCGTTTTTAATGTTGAAAGAATGAATTCAATGCACTTTTATCAGAAAGTTGAAAAAGTATTGCTAAAAGCTTAAAATCTTCATACCATCGAACACTAACATTAGAAGAAGTTCTACAAGGGACAGCTATGAAGTAGTGTGGTGATCTGAGCTGTACAACAGTGTTACATTTCAGATCTATGTGGTTTCATCAGGGAGGCTGTGGAAGACGAGCTCTGCGACACGGTTGAGTTGGAAGAATTTGTGGTGCCGCCACTCGATGTGGAGTTGGTGCCAGACGAAGTTGCAACGGATGATGTGAATGTGAATCGGCACATGTCCATTGGAGGTGCATAGTACATTGGCACAGGCATTTTTGGAGGAAGTTGAGGCAGCGGAGCTTCAAAATTCAGCACACTAATCACCTGCCTGATGGATGGCCTTAGGTTAAAGTCTGGATGCGCGCACCATAGTCCAACAACCATCAGGTGCTCAATTTGTTGCTCATCGTAATTGCCATCGAGTCTCTTATCAGCTGCTTCAAGAATTGTCCCTCTCCCATGGAGCTCCCAAACCCATTCAACTAATCTTACCTTGCTCAGCATCTCCTTGGGCTCCACTGGCCTCCGACCGCAGGCAATTTCCAGTGCAACAATTCCAAAGCTATAGACATCGGACTCTTTGCTGGCCTTGCCCGTGGTGACGCACTCAGGTGCCAGGTATCCCATGGTCCCGGCGAGGACTGTTGTCTGCGAGCCACGATCATGATCGACGAGCCTCGCCAATCCAAAATCACCAAGCTTAGCAGTAAATGTGGAATCCAGCATCACGTTGCTTGGTTTGACGTCCCGATGCACCACGCATTGCTCCCATTCTTCATGAAGATAGAGCAATGCAGAGGCCAAGCCAAGTGCAATCTTATGCCTCATCAACCATGTAAGGATTGATTCAGTGCTATATAGATGTTGGTCGAGGCTTCCATTGGGCATGAACTCATAAACCAGCAAGAAATCACCTCGGTCATGGCACCAGCCGACAAGCTGCACCAGGTTCCGGTGCCTCAAACGGCTAATGATCTTGACCTCAGAGACGTACTCCTTTCGTCCTTGTTTTGAACTTCTCGACACCCTCTTGATAGCCACGTCGAGCTTTGGATTACTTAAGAAGCCTTTGTAGACTGCCCCAAAACCTCCCTCCCCAAGCTTCCCCTCCTCAGAGAAATTCATGGTTGCGCTGGCCAGTTCACTGTAAGGAAACCTCTTTGGCCCCCTCCCCTGCTCAAACTCATCATCGATGCTTTCATCACAATCGAGGTCCTCTTCATCTTTCCCTCCTTTTGCCTTCTTCCTCCACAAAATTAGACAGACCAAAGCCAAAACAACCATCAAGACCCCCAGGCCAGCAGCCAACCCCACCACAAGTCCAACTTTGCTTCTCTTTCTGGGCTGCAGAGTTGAGCTAAAATCCCACGATAAGAGGTTGTGTATCTCAACCGACTCGCCCGTTGCTGCTGAGAAGCCGATGGCTACCTTCTCCGGTAGGACTTCCCTTAAATCGACGGCAAATGAGAGGCTTGAATTCCCACCAAATTTTGGATTGTCTGCATAGGTTAAGAAGACACTTAAGTTTCTAGTTCTAGCAGTGTAACTCACCCATGCATTTGCCGTTCTACCATCCTTGATGCTGCTCGTCCAGTTCACGGTGGCTTTAGATTCGATCGAATCGATGTTGATTCCAACATGATTCTGGCTTGGATCCCACTTATCTTTCCGGCTGTCAAACTCGACAGCCACGGTGCGAGTTGGCGATGTGTTTGGAGCTGGATTTTGGCTGAAAAGACCGAGGTAAGCACCGGACGAGTTGTCGGGGATGCTGGAAGGGTACGGCGAGAGGAAGAAAGCTAGCCCATCACCATATACTGATGCATTGAAGGAGTTGATGATGAACGAAAAATGAGTGATGAAGTCGGTCAACTCTCCGGTGTCGGAGTTCCAGAGGAGGAGTGGCTCTTTGTAAACCGCTCTGCCAACGCTATTGGCGATTGAAGTGCTGAGCTCGTTCTTGGTGAGCCTGATTACTTTGTTGAAGAATGCATCGCCTTCCAAGTCGATCTTCTCCAGCACGCTCTGATCGAAACCGGAGAAGTTGAAGGAAAGCGATCTTGCAAAGGAAAATAAAGTGGACAATAGGATGAGGGTGAAGGAAATTCTTGAACCGGAGAAAACCATGGCTGTGAGATTAGCCATGGACGTTGCTAAACAAGGCTAGTTCATGCGAGAATGAAGCATAGGGATAAGGGATGCTTTTGAAATGGTAATTATTTGATTGCTCGTTTCAACTACTCCCTAATACGACATTCAAAAGCATGGTGCTTACAAGAAGTCTGAACTAAAAAGGCGTGGCCGCCTTAAGATTCAATTGTTGTTGTTGACCTGGTTGGCTGCAGCACTCAACGTCACAAGGGGGAATAAGAAAGTCCAAACTCGAGATTTGGCATAATTATTTTGGAGCTGAACTCATTTTCTAAAGAGCGACAGATCCAAGGCCTCTAGAATCATTAATATATGCTTTCTTATGTGATTTGATAAGATGCACACGAGACCTTACTTTGCTGCAACCTGAGACTAGTACTTTAAGCATGGAGTTTAGTGTTTGGAAAGCAGCACTCAATGAGATCCCTTGATCGGCATTGTTTTTCTATTTCCAAATATAAAAAAAATATATATTTTTTTAAAAAAGTAAGAAATATGTTGGTACAATGTAAGATTTTTATTTTTAAAAATACTGAAAATGAATATTTCTTACTTTCAATTCTTAAAAATTAAAATAATTTTTTTTATAAAAAAAAAATTAATAATAATACTGATTATATTTTTTTTTTTTATAATTTATTTTGAAATATAATATAAAAATAAAGGTGATACCCAACACACTATGAGACAATTGCCTTCCCCTCATCACCCCAGGTGGCAGCCGGAAACGTTTTATTGGCTTCTTTGATAACATGATGCGGAAGATTAACAATCATATCAAGCTGCTTTGCCTTCGTTTTATGTACTTTTTTTTATAATTAATTTGTTCCTTTCTAAGCGATTATAGTAGCATTTAGTCGTTAGGTGTGCAAGGGTTGAAGGCTTCCAAATGGACGTCGCTCAGCAAGTTTATTGAAAAAAATATTATGAATAGTTTGCTACTTTTGTCCCCTCTTATTTGTTTCTTCTTGTAGCTGGGAAAAAGCATGGGCGTTCGGTGTTTAAAGATGTCATAATATATTTGAAAAGTCGAACAGAAGTTGCCAAGGCCTTGGTTGTATATAAAAATCCTCCTCTTTGTAACATATTTTCTTAAAAAAATAAAACCAACTGATATTTTATCAGTCTTACGACTGAATTTATTGACAACAGGACTGAGCAACGATCCGATCAAGTCCGATCCATTGTAGAAAATCAAACTAGGACTTGTTCCTGCAATCTAAAATTCAATGAATCCAGAGAAACTTCTCCGGATCGAAAATTATTTTTGGACGTAGGGCCAGCGTTCTTGCCTCACAAACGCGTTAACCGTCACGCATCATATCAGGCCGGCATGCCGAGTTCTTGATTGTTCTTTCTTAAGAGCATGCTTGCAATACAAATTACTCCTTACTATTCTGATGAATTCGAGATTTCAGAAATAGGAGCGAAAGTAATGCAAGCTATCTGGCTTTAATCATGCTATTACCATAGTAGAGTCATCTTTAATGATTATTCTACTTGTATTTGATAATTTGATAGGTTTACGTACCCCAAACCATGTAGCCATTAACTCAATGTTAGGGATTAACGGGAGCTTAAGTGGATTTTCTGCAGCTTATGCAGTGTTTTGCTTGATCAATCCTAAATAAGAAATCTTGTTGTTGCACCTATGGAATCCATAGACCCATTAAAATTAACTTTAATATAACCTGAGTGTAAGGCTTGCCAAGAGATTAAAGTTGGTAATAGATCCCATAAAGCAAGGGAGAACAATCCCAAATTCTAGCAATGTGTATAGATCCCTGATTGTAAAATTTACTTGACATAAAGCATTATGAATAACTCTCTGAGGAGTAAAAAGATCTTCATTCTTTGCCTTCTATAGATTCCATAAGGTATATAAATCCATAATGATTGGGAGAAAGCTATATTATTATTGGATTTAAACTTCATAAGAAGGAATTCTTTAGTATACTGGATGGAGTGAATGTGTACAATATATCCATCTTTCATAAGACCCTAAAGGGTGTGTTTGAAATAAGGAATAAGAGGAAATATTCCATGGATATCATTTCTTATTTTCAAAAGCTATAACTACGAAGGATAGCTGAAAAAAAAGTTAACCAAAGGGAATAACTCATAACCATGAGTTATCCCCTGAACTTATTCCCTAAGGACCGGAGGAATAGCTATTTTTTTTCTAAACTTATCTCTTTAGGGCAAAACTGTTATTATAAATATTGGTTATTCTCTTAGCTATCCCCTAGATAAACTCTATTATGTACACTTATCCAAAAATAGCTATTTTTCTATCAAACACTACCTAAATAGTTTTAAAATTTTTATAAGAGAAGAAAAATGCTTTCAAGTTTTATTACCTTGGATACACCTAGCACAATGTGATTGAATGGATGGAATTCTGAAAGATAAAAGAATACTAATTGGTAGGCCTTCATAAATTAACCTCCAATAAGTATAGACATCAAGAATGAACTTTGATTTTTCAAACCCTTGATAACTGTACCCTGTCTATATTATATATATATATATATATATATAGAGCTTGAGAGTAGATTCCTATAAAACCTCCTTTGTCTTCACCTTGGATATATAGTTTGACCTTCAATATACTTTATCTTCATGATTCAACCTAAAGTTGGAATGGTAATTATCTCATCTAAGGTTCTCTTGCAGAAGAAAAAATTTAACAAATTTAGATTTGAACATTCATTAGCATTTAATATGCTATCAACTATAAGGAATTCTCCCATTACTATAGAATTAAAGATCAATGGCTGAATGTGTAAAGGAATGGTTGAAATATATGGTTAGGACATGATGTTTATTCTGCTCCTATTCTCAATGGACCAAATAAAACCCCATGATATGAGAGAAGATATCCTTGGTGGATTAGGCTCAACCCAATTCCCCTAAAATTTTTGAAAAGTAAGCGGTTAGGGTAAAGCATAATCTTATATGCATCTTACATACGGGTGTTGATCAGCATTTTTGAGTATATGAGATATCAATGAAGGGTGGATCATCCTCTTTCTAACCTTGGAGCATAGCACGTATTCGACCAGCCCCAAGTCGTGTGGAGATGCGAAAGCGAGATGATATCCCTGCTGAAATTTCTGTAGCAGATTTTTGGATCTTGATCTTGGTAATCTTTCCAGATTGATTAGCAACTAGAATTTTCTTGGTTTCTTGCGTCCCAAGATTGTAAGAGAGGGTCGTAGCCTCTCTCTTTCCTCATGTGAACCTTCAAATCTGATCCAGAAAATCAAGAGACGTTGCCCAAGAAAAAGGTGCTACTAGGGTTTCTTCCTTCTCCTTCTTTGAGAGAGGCGGTTCCAAGAAGATGGCTAGGGTAGAGATGGCAGCAATAAAACCCTAGAAATCTAGGGCATCTATACGTGAGAAAGAGAGAAAGACGTGGATAAAGAGAAAAGGAGAGAGATAGCTTATTCTAGGGAGAAAAGGGTTCTTTTTCATTTATCTATAATCATCATCATTACATGATATATATAACCCGTCCCTATGACGGCCACCAAAATAAAACCAGCACCACACATGAACCGGTGCCTTATTATATAGATAATAAACCCTAAAAACTCCCTTGGACCAACCCATATCTTGGGCCCAAACCTAGCCCAATAATAGACTAGCCCCCTCAAGACCCAACAACCTGAGCTTAACCCTGTGGAGCCTACAAACCTCCACCCTAGGATTTAAGCTTTGAAGTACCACACCAGGCTCTACAATCTCCACCTTGGTGCTTCAAAGCTGCTGAAAAATCTATACATTCCCTTAGACCCATCAGTGTCACACATGAGAGAAAGCTATCCCGTGGAAGAGTCTTCGTAAGTGCATCTGCCTGGTTCTTCTTTGTATGAACTTTTACCAGCTCCACTTCACCTTCTTCTACCAATTCTTTGATCCTGTGATACCTCACATCTATATGCTTTGTGCGTGCATGATAGATTGGGTTCTGAGCCAACTGCAGGGCACTCTGACTATCACTGTGTAACAATACTGTACCCTGCTTTACCTCTATTTCATGATGAGTCTCTTCAACCAAAGAGCCTCCTTGGCAGCTCTGTAATCCCTATATACTCAGCTTCTGTTGTAGACAAAGCTGTAATAGGTTGAAGGGTTGATCTCCAAGAAATTAATCCACCATACATGCTGAACACATACCCTGTGGTAGACCTTCTTGTATCCAGATCACCTGCAAAATTTGCATCCACAAATCCTTTCAATGGACCTAATGACTTACTTGGGATATTAGATTTCTCCTTAGATCCATCTTGCTGCCCAAAAATTAGATCAAGTCCACGAGTTCCCTAAAGGTACCTCAAAATCCACTTGAGTGCCTTCCAGTGCTCCTTCCCTAGGTTCGCCATGAATCTGCTCACCTGGCTCACTGCATATGCTATGTCAGGCCTGCAACACACCATAGCATACATAATGCTGCCCATGGCACTGACATATGGAACTTTCTCCATGTACTCTTTCTCTTCATCTGTCTAGGGGTTCTGTAACTTAGAAAGAGACATGTGACTAGCCAAAGGTGTTCCAACTGGTTTGGCCTTATCCATCCCAAACCTCTCCAACACCTTGTGAATATATCCACCCAATGACAAGTGTAGAATTCCTTGTCCTATCTCTGTAAATTTCCATCCCAAGTATCTTCCTAGCTGACCCCAAATCCTTTATTTCAAATTCTGTTGATAATGCATATTTCAGTCCATTCAATGCTTCAACACTCCTGCTGGCAATGAGCATATCATCCACATACAGAAGGAGATACAGTGCATCATCTCATCCACATCTTTCACATAGACACAAGTATCATGTTCACATCTAGAAAATCCAATGCCCAAAATAAAAGTATCAAACCTTTTGTACCACTGACGGGGTGACTGCTTCAAACCATAGAGCGATTTCTTTAGTAGACATACTTTTTCTTCTAATCCAGATTCCTTGAAACCCTCTGGTTGCTTCATGTATATCCTCTCCTCTAGACTCTCATGTAAGAAAGCCGTCTTCACGTCCATCTGCTGCAACTCCATACCATGTTGTGCTACGAGAGATAACAACACACGAATTGAAGCATGACGTACCACTGGAGAGAATACCTCTGTGTAGTCCACTCCCTCTCTTGTGAGAACCCCTTAGCAACAAGCCTTGCTTTGTATCTGACTCCACCTTGCTCTGAAGGTGCCTCCTTCTTTGTGAACACCCATTTTGAACCAATGGCCCGAGCATCTCTAGGTAGATCCACTAGCTGCCATGTCTTGTTCTTTTCCAGAGACTCCATCTCCTCCATCATGGCCTGCATCCATGAGTCTCTTTCTAAACTTTCCATGGCTTCTTGGAAGGTCTCTGGATCTTCATTTGCAGTGATTACAGCATAGAAAATCATGTCATCAATGCGATACCGAGCAGGTTTGATGATGGTACACTTTGCCTTGTGTGGTGCCACACCTCTTTGATCATCTCTCAAAGCTGAAGTGTGTGACTCCACCTGCACCTCCTTTTGGATTGATGGCTCTTCTAGCTGATCCTTTACATGTATTGGAACATTCATACCAAACTCCACCTCAAAAGAAGCATGTTTTGAAGTAGAAGTAGAAGGTACATCACCTGTCAGCCAATGCTATCCACTGCTGTCCTGTTCAGCCTTTTCAGCTCCATCTGCAATCTTTGACCTCTTCAAGATGCTCTTCTCATCAAAAATAATGTCTCTACTGATGATACACTTCTGTGAATCTGAACTCCATAGCAAATAGCCTTTAACTCCCTGTGGATACCCGATGAAGATCAGCCTTTATGATTTTGGGTCCAACTTGCTCCTTTCAGTTGCCTCCACATGTGCATAGGCTGGGCAACCAAAAATCCTTAGGTGTCCAAGCTCCACCTTCTTCCCACTCCAGATCTCCTCTGGAATACCTCCATCAAGTTTTCTATTAGGGGACCTGTTAACAAGAAAACCAGAGAACATAATTGCATCACCCCAAAAGACCTTGGGCAGTGATGCCTGCAGCCTCAAACTCCTAGCCTTCTCTGTCAATGTACGATTCATCCTCTCTGCCACACCATTCTGCTGGGGAGTCATCCTCACTGTGTAATGGTGTTGGATCCCATTTTCCTCACAGTAGCTTCTGAATTCATTGCTTGTATACTCCCATCCATTGTCAGATCTCAAACACTTCACTGGTTTTCCTGTCTCCTTTTCAACACCAACTCTCCAAGCTTTAAACCGGGCAAATACCTCTGATTTTTCTCTTATCAGATATACCCATACCTTCCTGGAGTAGTCATCAATGAAGGTCAAAAAATACTTAGCCCCACCTCTGGCTGACACAGGGGTCGGTCCCCATACATCTGAGTGAACTAGTTCCAGAATACCTTCACTCTGCTTGGAACTGCTGGCAAATCTCACCCTATGTTGTTTTCCATAAATACAGGGCTCACAGATGTCATTGTCCTTCTTCTTAAGTACTAGAATCAGACCTCTTTTACTAAGTTCTATAAGCCCTTTATCACTCATGTGTCCCATTCGATAGTGCCACAGTTTATAGACCAACTGTTCCTCCTGTGCCGCTGCTAGCACCTCTGCACCATCTATGGCCACTGAGCCTTCCATCTGATAGAGATTATTTTCCAACCTTCTCCCTTTCATCACCACTAATGCACCCTTGGTTATCCTCAAACATCCACTCCCCGCTGGCTTCCAAAAGCATACCCATGCTTCTCCAGGTAGCCCAAAGAAATTAGATTCTTCTTCAACTCTGGGACATGTTTGACATTGTTTAAAGTCCTTATAACCCCATCATACATCCTCACCCTTATGCTTCCAACTCCAGCAACCTTACAAGGATGATTATCACCAAGGCATACACTCCCTCCATCAGATTCTTTATAAGTTGCAAACCACTCCCTATGCGAAGTATAATGGTGAGAACATACTGAGTCCAAGTGTCCAACAACTATCACACTTCTTGGTCCCATCTGAAACTACCAGTACATCATCTTCACTGTCTTCAGATGAATTTGCACCACCATTGCTGGTTGAACCTCTCTTGGAAAGCCCTTCCCCTTCTCATTCTTCAGAAGTGGACAATTTCTCTTCAGGTGACCAATCTGATGACACTTGTAACACTTCCATGCTTTCTGCTTGCCCCGAGACTTAGATCTGCCTTTGACTTGCCTCTAACCTTTTCCCAGGGTCTTCCTTGCCTCTCATTCATAGCAAGTACCTCTGTGTTAGAGTTTCCCATGCGAATCTTTTCTCTTTGTGGTTTGATCTCAGCACCCCCACAACCTCTTCATAATTCAGGGTCTCCTTCCCATACACCAAGGTTGTAATCAGACCATCATAGGAACTGGGTAGCGAACACAACAAGATGATGGTCTTGTCTTCTTCATCAATTTTACATCAAGGCTCATCACCTCTGAGCACACTTGATTGAATTTCTGAATATGGGCCACAAGATCTCCTCCCTCAGGCATTCTCAAGCTGTACAACTATTTCTTCAACCACAACTTGTTTGTCATGCTCTTTCCCATGTAAGTGTTCTCTAAAGTTTCCTAGAGCTCCCTTGCCGTAGTCTGCGTGCAAATCTCTGGCAAGACTTGATCAGCCAAGCACATCCTGATTGTGCTAAATGCAATCTCCTCTAACTCCTCCCAATCCTCATGACTTACATTATCCGGTCTTTGTTTCACCAAGACCTTATAAATCCTTTGCTGTACCAATAAATCCTTCACCCTTTTCTGCCATAGGGTGATGTTTCCCTTGCCATCATACTTTTCAAAATCGAATTTAAAGCTACTAGATGCCATATCCAACCAAGAAACAATGCACACAACAAAAACAGAAAATTAAACTTGCTGCAGAAATTTCTGGTTTGATATCTTACCAAGAAACGCCCAAGATCCAATCTTTTCTCCACCAAATCACCGAGGCTCTGATACCAAATGAAGAATGGATCGTCCTCTTTCTAACCTTGGAGCATAGCACGCATTCGACCAGCCCCAAGTCGTGTGGAGATGCGAAAGCGAGATGATATCCCTGCTGAAATTTCTGCAGCAGAATTTTGGATCTTGATCTTGGTAATCTTTCCAGATTGATTAGCAACTAGGATTTTCCTTGGTTTCTTGCGCCCCAAGATTGTAAGAGAGGGTCGTGGCTTCTCTTTTTCCTTATGTGAACCTTCAGATCTGATCCAGAAAATCAAGAGACATTGCCCAAGAAGAAGGTGCTGCTAGGGTTTCTTTCTTCTCCTTCTTTGAGAGAGGCGGTTCCAAGAAGATGGCTAGGGTAGAGATGGCAGCAATAAAATCCTAGAAATCTAGGGCATCTATACGTGAGAAAGAGAGAAAGACGTGGATAAAAGAGAAAAGGAGAGGGATAGCTTATTCTAGGGAGAAAAGGGTTTCTTTTTCATTTATCTATAATCATCATCATTACATGATTATATATAACTCGTCCCTATGACGGCCACCAAAATAAAACCAGCACCATACATGAATCGGTGCCTTATTATATGGATAATAAATCCTAAAAAACTTCCTTGGACCAACCCACACCTTAGGCCCAAACTCAGCCCAATGATAGACTAGCCCCCTCAAGACCCAACAACCTGAGCCTTAACCCTGTGGAGCCTACAAACCTCTATCATAGGATTTAAGCTTTGGAGTACCACACCAGGCTCTACAATCAAAACCCCCATAATCTTTAGGTTTGCAAATAAGCTCCTATGAGATAACATGAATAGTTTGCTTATTACTGTTCTTTTCCCATAAGAAGTTTGTTATAGTCCTTTCAAGCCAGTGAATGAAGCTTTAAAGAACAACTGTGTTAAATAAGATATCCATAGGCACATAACACATAACTAATTTAATTAGGATAAATCTATTGACAAATGAGAGGGTAATCTCTCATGAGATAGTATGAATAATCTAATTATTATCGTTATTTCCCCATAAAATTTTCTAAAAGTTCTTTCAAACCAGTGAAAGAAGCTTTAAGGAACAATCATGTTAGAAAAAATATGCATAGGGACACAAATAGAACAGATTTAATTAGGGTATATCTATTGACAAATGAGAGTAATTTCCACCTCCAAGTTTTTGATTTAGAATTCAAAATAAAACTTTGTTGTTGTTTAATTTCAAAGGGTAATGTTCAAGTAACACAGAAAGTTAAATTTCAGAAAAATGTGGACTAGGCATTGGACTTCAACATTTCTGAATAACTAAAAAAATGTTTAAGTAACACACAAAGTTAAATTTCAAAAAATGTGGACTAGGCGTTGGACTTCAACATTTCTGAATAATTAAAAAAATCAAGAATAATATTTTATGTGTCGTTCTTGATAGAAACAATGGGTAGATTCGTGAGGGCAAATACAAGTATTTGTTAAAAATGATAATCTACACCACACAAGGCACTTAGCACAATAGTCATTAAGTTTTAAAACTCACAAGTGATGCCATAGGAATTTGTACAAGCTAGATGATTCTGGGGAATGGATGAACCTTTATGTAGTGTTTGAAATAGGGGATAAGAGGGGATATCCAGGAAATATTTCCTTTTATTCCCAAAAGCCATAACTATAAGGGATAACTGGGAATAAAGTTAACCAAAGGGATAATCCATGGTTAACCATGGTTAATCATGGGATATCCCCTCAATTTATTTCCTAGAAAATGCAGGAATAGCTGGTTATCCCTCCAAATAAGAGTAAAAAAAAGTTATCCTATGAATGTATCTTTTTGCATTTGATATGATCAATGGGATAGCCAAGGGATATCCCTAGGGATAGTCAGAGGACAAACTCTATCCCGTACACTTATCCATGGATAATATTTTTCTATCAAACACTCCCTAGGAATAGCTGGTTATCCCTTGGCTATCCCATTGATCATATCAAATGCAAAAAGGTAAATCCATAGGATAACTTTTTTTTTTTACTCTTGTTTGGAGGGATAACCAGCTATTCCTGCATTTTCTAGGGAATAAATTAAGGGGATATTCCATGGTTAACCATGCTATGGATTATCCATTTGGTTAACTTTATTCCCAACTATCCCTTATAGTTATGGCTTTTGGGAATAAAATGGGATATCCGCTCTTATCCCCTATTTCAAACACTATCTTAAATTAGTGCATTATATCAATTAAAGTAAGTGCTAAAGTTATAGCATAATTCATCAAAATTAGAAGATAAGGAAATGGCTTTACAATCTGAAGTGAATCTCATTATGCGATGTGGGCAAACCCTTCTCAATATTAGCTGGATGAGAACATAGTTGTTAGACCTAGCCCAAACATTGACCTGGCCAAGGACTTGGGTTACTGGTTCAACCGTTTAGTCACTGGTTGAACCATTGATAAATTATTTTAATATAAAAATATATTTATATTAATAAAAATTAATTTTTAATAAAAAATTAAGATTAATATGATAATAAAACCCATGATCCTATCCGATTCGGGCTGGGTTGACCGATTCATGAATGAACCGAATGGATTGATCGAGTTATTTTGGATGACTTACACATTGGATTTTATGTTAGAACTGGACCGATTTGACCTTTAGGTCTCGATTCAATCAGTCCAACCGATCAATTCGGTCCGATTCTGATAATTATGGATGAGAATGTAGCAGCATATCCCTTGGCAGTGTTGCCCATAGCTGCACTAGGACAATGCGTTCAAAAGTTGAGAGATAGTATGTACCCAAACAGATGGTTGAAACCATTCCCTGGCCAATTAAGCTGCTCACATTCCATAATAAATGCTACCCATGGCATCCGATATGGGCACATGTCAAATCACCTTCGCACCAAGCCATGTCATATACTTTCAACCAATCGCTTCATCTCATCATCATGTGTGGACAACATATATACATAACCAAATAGGTGCCATCGAGCTCTCTCTCAAGATGCTTTAAAATTAAGCCTTTTCCCACAAATTCTACTTTCTTATCGAACTAACTTAAGTATCGGAGGGCTTTAGCCAAGCAGCCCCCAACACCTCTTACATTCCTTTTCTATGCCCATAAGAACTCGAGCCATGGGGAGAGTATCCTCTTTGCTGGACCAACTACTACCTCAATTTTAGCTTATTATTCATCTCATTATCCTTATTAGTGCTGAGGATCCCTCAATTGGATTTTGATACTATTAGAGTGGTATCATTTGTATGAATGAGGTAAAAGTCATGCTACCTAAATTCAATAAGAAAGCTAATTCCATCAGCAACAATGGCACCATCCAGACTGCATCGGGGACTAGATCCCCTCCCCAATTCTTCCAGAGGTTGTGACCATTACCCAATTCATATAACTTCATTATCAAGTAGAGGCTCTCGATCACCATGTTGGTTCTGATATTGACTCCCCAGAGGGCACAACCGCAAAGGCAGGAGCCATCAACACAACCGACACTTTCGCATAGAAATCCCTAGGAAGTCGATCCCATAGGAGGAACTTCAGGAGTAAGGGCTTATGACGAAATCACACACCAAACATCTAAAGAGGCCAGCATCATGGTGTATTTAGCTTCTTTCAAAGGAGCTAAGCTAGAATATTTGACATAAGACAGTAGTTTCGCACCATGAACAAGCTCTTCGAAGTCATGATGCAAGAGGTTTGAAAGACAGATGCCATGGTCTTTATCTGGAGGTTAGTAGGAATCATTTTCACTGAAGTTCAAACTGCCTTAACTGAAGCAATATGATGGCTTGGGTATCCCCAAAGACCATCTGAAGGCTTACAAGATTTTAATGATGGTCTAAGAGGCTCTTGATGCTATAATATGTCAGGTGTTCCTCACCATCCTTAGGGAGCTACATGCATTAGGTATTTAAGCCTCAAGCTAAGGTTGATTGCCTCCTTCAAGGAGCTGAGAAAGTAGTTCTTCAATTATTTCATCAATGGCATCTGATAGAAGAAGATCAGCATGTGTTTGATGACATTGAAGTAGTGCAAAGATGAGTCCTTGCACAATTACTCAAAGCACTACAACCATGAAATGCCTGAAGTCAAAGACCTCCAGTGGTTTGTAGCTGTGAGTACCCTTATGCACAGGTTGCTGAACTCGTCTTTCAACTTCTTACTCAGCAAGAGGAAGCCTAAAGGCAGAGCAGAGATCTTGTGCTAAGAGGAAAAGTTTATCAAGGCTGAAGTAGATTCCAAGGAGAAGTAAGAGTTTATGGTCTTTTCCTTGAATAAAAGGCTCAACAATACGGGAGATTCAAAGGACTAGAAGAAGTGGACATACTTTTGGACTTGGTGCGATGCTTTCAAGGCCCAGGAGAATATGGGAAGGCCAAGGTTCATACTTCATGAAGCATTATGGAGGTTCTAGAGTTATTTTGGGCTCTAAGTTATCTTAAGGCCTATGCTGGGCTATGAGCTTTGAGGGGGCTAATTTGTATTGAGCTTGGTGTAAGTCCAAGTATTTTGAAATTGAATCAAGTCATGGATGTACATGGGCTTGGTGTTAGCTTAATCTCATCGGATTAGCCATGGAGGTTTTTCTGAGCCAGAGTTAAGCCAGCTTAGCCATGTATTTAAATCCTAGATATTAGGATTTGTAATAAATACAAAGATTATTTTCTTTCAAGAAACCAAAGTTTCTCGCTCTTCCCTCACCCTAGCTGCCGCCCTCTCTCTCCCTAGGAGGCATGAGACCCTAGCTGCCCTTCTCTCTCTTCCTACGCATGATTTCTCTCTCCTTGTGACTTTCTCTCTCTAGGGTGAAAGGGCATTTTTTCTCTCTTCTCTTTATGCACTCTCTCTCTCTAGGAGGCATCATCTCTCTCTCTCTTACAAAGAGGGATGTGTGAATTTAAGAAGGCGGGTTGTTTTCTCTCTAGCACTCTCTCTCCTATTTTCTCTCTCCAAGCGGCCACTTTTCTTTCATCTGCATGCCTTTCTCTCTTGGTAGTTAGGAAAGCATGAGATCCTTGGGACATTGCCACTTTCTCTCTCTAGGCATCCCTCTTTCTATCTCTAACTTGCGCTCCAAGTTTCTCTTTCCTAGTCATCCTCTCTTTTGGTGATTCTTTCTCTCTTTTGCGTGGAACCAAGTGGCTGCCCTATTCTCTCTCTTGATGGCTGATTTTTTGTTCAAATTTGAAGATTTTTTGTAGCAGTTGGTCCAAGCATTAACTGGTTTGTCACAACACATACAATCCCAAGCTTCAAAAATTGAGGCATTTTCCTTGGCATGGAGATGATTATGCCTTTTTGATCATCTCGATGTAACAAATCCTTATGGAGATCCACAACAAACTCTATCTCCAGTGGCCTAAATCTATGAAAGAAAAATCAAAGATTAGGGAACGAAGTTGGTATTGCCTCTTCCAACATGACTACAACCATGACACAAAAAGAAGCGTATGTTCTAACCATGCAGAGATGTTGGATCATAAAAGTTATGGAAATTTCTATACACCATGCACCAACAAGCTTGCTGAGTATTTAAATGTTACAAATTAAGTTATACAAGACTCATAATAAATAAATCAGAAGAATGTATATATATAATATGACCACACTGATCAAGGTTAGATCTGAACAACCGAGCTGTTTAAAACAATGCTGAAAGCCTTACATGCGTACTGCATTGTGGTGACAAAAGAATTTCAAGCATAAAAAGAGTACAGTTGGCATTCACAGGGTATATCAGAGATAGACATGGCGTTTAGCTTCTTTTAGGTGGAATTAAACGCAATGACATAATGGAGATAAATATTATCATAATGTTCTTCTGTCTTTTATCATCATAATTACAGGACCCAATAACATTTGATAAATGATGCTATATGATTAAAGCACAAGAAATCATAGACAAAGTACTAGCTAAAAGAAACAAGCTTCTTTAGATGCTTTGGTCCTCCACCCATTACCTTTGAAAACAAGAAATAAAAGATGAAAACACAAGCCTCTTTTAATCCTTTACTGGCGTGGTTGGAATAAACACAAACTATTTTAATGGTTCTTCGAGTATGAAACTTATAGAAACATAAGCTCATGGGAAAAATGATGGATGAAATTTATGTCAAGAGTCTTGCAACAAGAAGTTAATCAGTGCATGAACATGTTGTAAATGCCAGACAAGTAGCACATAAAGCAGCCCAAAGTAGTTACCATTTATAAAGTCCTATCTAATAAAAGGCATGCAAATGTATCATACACCATTGTAGTCAAGGTACCTCTCTCCAAAATCAATGAAGTATATAATGCATGGGGTACTTCAGGATATAGATGTCAAAATACACCGATACCAGTGTAAGAACAGGCTTTATTATCAGTTTGCCACGTACTTATAATCTACTGTCTGGAATTTTTAGATGCTATACATATGGATATATCAGAGGTGATGTTGATAGGGCAAGGTATGCCGAATCATACAGAGCCATTTGGTATAGGCCATTCTAAATCATAATTGTGTGGAACTGGTATAGTTCAACATTTTAAAATGGTACAGAACCAATACCACTTTAAACCGTCCTATATAATTCAAAACCGTTTCCTCTCACCCATTCCAATCTTATACTGACTTTGCACCATATCAAATTGCCTCGTACCATGACGAACTTCTCACTTCGGCTCAGTATGGGATGGTTGATAGGTTGGAACCTTCCGGTTCAATTAATCAATATATCGTTGGTTCAGTATAAGGTGATTGGTATATCGTTGGTTAGTACCAGTCTGGCACTGAAACACTACTGGTTCTCGGTACGATGAACTTTCATAGCAGTAAATATGTAGAAAACTAGAGGGATAGATTTGAGAACTAACATAAAGAAAGGTAAGCAAATGATATAAACAACATAGAAAGAGCAACTACAAAGGTTTAATATGGGAACTAATGCAAGATAATCCAAATGAAGTCCTGATGATTAGGGGAGGTAGAAAGCCATTAACTGAGGCTCATAAATGCTCAAATAAGCTTAATATGTTAAAGGCAATCCCTTAGCTTAAAATAAGTTAAAATCCACTTATGAATATCCTACTTGCCCTTATGCCTCCACGGCCCCTCCTCTCAACAAAAAGATAATCAATAAATATATAAAATATAATATTAAAAATAAAATAATCATGATATATGGAATCCCTAGGAAACTCAACCTCAGCTGATCAAACAAATTGAGCACCAAATTTGCATTTAGAAGCATTGATTGCCATGTAGGCTATATATGATCTAGCAAATCTCCCTTAAATGATACCTTGATAAGAAATTAAGTTATTAGATATTTCAGTATAGTAGCACAACCCTTCAATCGAAAATTTCACTGGATATTCAACTTGAAGGCCTTTAATTGTGCCATTGACCCAGGTTTCCATTATTCATTTCCAGTCACCAGCCAACTGAAATCTCATCTTTTTTAAGAAGATAGTTGAAATATATCTTGATCAAAAAATGGCAATCCAGAAGGCAACCATGGAATAACCAATTCTATTTAAGCAAAGCATATATCCCAATGACTAGACAAATTATTAGTAGAATTAAAACAGTAAAATACCATAGAAATAGGCCAAACTAGTAAAAGTTCTTAATGTAGAGCACAAATAAATGATCCAAGAAACCATGTAAACCAGAGTAATAACATAAGTTTGATAATACTGATGGCTAGAAAGATTAGTAAGCACTTCAGAATTTTTATTATTGCCTTGTTTGTAGCTAACTTATTAGACATATTATAAACTCTCAAGTCAAGTACAAAACAAGATCATAAAATCCATGCATGCTGATATGGTGTTTTTTTCTCCTTTGAGAAATACAATGAAATATCACCATATATTTTTATGCTTTACATGCAAATTCATTATTATCCCTCCATCAAAACTCAGCACATGCATAATCTTTGGCATGTTTCATTGATGTCAAAAAATGACTTCGATCCATACATCCCACTTGTTGTAGTACCATCATGCCTTCTTGGCACATGAGATGTGATTTGTGGAGTGAGGTGATACTACTCAACATTTGCAAAATATCCAAAGTTATTGAAAGATCTAATATATGCTTTTGTATTTGTAAGATATATGGTGGTGGGAATCTCACCTTTTCTAATCTAGGTTTGATCCTAGGCCCTATTGCCAACACAAACCAGGGAGAGGGGTGCAGACCAAGGAACACAAGTCTTGTCCATGGAAAATCTAGCATACATTTTAATTCTTAACCATGCTATCTTCAATGTGCATGTTTGTGAACCAAAATTGGAAGTTTTAAAGTTTGATAGGCAAGAATAGGTCTGAAAAGAGATTGAAAATGAGGGATTAATGTATGATTATCAAAAACAAAATGTGAGTGAATGTATTCTTAGGCAAAGAACATGTGATCCTTCCATTGGATTTTATAACAACTCAGTAGATTATAAATATTTACACATAAACTTAACATAGATTGATCAATATGGCTAATGGTGATACATCGACCAAAATCCAACAAACAAATTGTACACGAACATTTGGAGTAAGTGTAGTTGGCTACTAATCATTCAAACAAGAGGTTGTACAAGGTAGTTAATTTTAGGGATAGAAACGGCCGGGGATGGCCCGGGGCAGCCTATACCGGCCTCCGTTCCTGTTAGAAAAAATATTTTTGTTTTCTGCTCCGTTAAGCCGTTATAGTTAACGGGGCGAAGATGGAGATACTCGGCCGAGTAAACGGATATCCACTAGGTACCTGTTTGGCCGTTTATATAAAAAATAAAATTATTTTATTAAATTTATAATTTATTAAGAAAATTAAGAAAATACTAATAGAAAAATCTGATGAAGCTCTTTGAATTAACTTCTAACAGCTGCCCATTTTTTCTTTGAATTAACTCTCCCTCAATCTGACTTGCTGAGTTTATTGAAAGTTGAAACATCTGATGCTCTATTTTTTTTTAGAAGTGAAAATAAAGTCTTCAAAATGAAAGCAAAGGAGTTTACAAATGAATTGAAAAAAAGAAAAAAAATCCTCTCTTTCTTGGATAAGGAAGAAGAGAACGAAAAGTGAGAAAGAAAACAATTAACAAGGGAGAAAATAAAAATTTCCGACGCAACAACTGCAAAAAAGAATATATTCAAATGTTAAAAGAAGCTAATAACAAGCCAAGGATGTTATTAAAGGCATTTCAAGAAGCAAAAATAAAAAGATATCTTTTTTAAAAAAATAAAGAAAAGCGATTAAGCGAAGCTATTAAAATTTAAATATATTATATTAAAGTTAACAGGGATGGGGATGGATAAATGGGGATGGGGCAGAGAATACCATTCCCGGGCTATTTACCCGTTTAGCCATTAACAAGTAATCCCTATTACCCATTAAGCCATTTAGACCAGGGATTCCTCGATCCATTAAAAATGGTACCGGGCGGATAAACGGCCAAACGGAAAAATTTCCATCCCTAGTTAATTTGTTGAATTTAACTTTCTAAAAAACAAGACTTCGAAGTCCTTACGGGAATTGCTCCGCCAACCCCCCTCTCACCTCCCAAAATTTTTAAAAAAAACCACAAGGAGTGCTAAGACTTCTAAGAGATTTTCTAAAATTAGGAGGGGTAAATTCTTACAACAGTTGAATCTAAGAGGGTGTTGTTTTGCCATTGTCCACCATCATCACATAGATCAACCCTATAAGGAGCTATAAGAAAAACCACCACTAAATGGGAGTTATTGCTAGAAATGACTTCTTTCATCAAGATCAAAGCAAGAAGACTTCAATTTGAGGAATTTGACTTTCAACTTCCATCACCACTATGTTATTCATGAACTATTTGATGCAGGACCAATTCGCATGCAAGTAATTTTTTTTCTTTTTTTTAATGATTAATAATTGTAGTTGATTATTCTCCCAAAGTAATAGCCTAAGAGGGATTCAGAAAAATTCACAGTAAATCCGCACATGAAACAGTTCCTAAAAAATAAAGAAGAAGGACTGCCGAGGCTAAGAAGCCCGGTAGGGCTTGCTCTCCTATAATAAAGTTACTAGTAGATTAGAGGGTGTACCTGGCAAGAGGGGAAAGATCAAAGTGTTGAAGGGATTACTCTGCCTGGCGGATGCATCCTAGATGATCGAGCCTTGAGCCCACGGATCTGCGGCCAAGTATCCGCTGACCTGGATGACGATCACCTTGAATTCTAGATTCGTGGCTACTAAGGGATCTGCAAGATCACCATACAAGGGTTAAAGAATAATAGAGAAAATTTAGAATAGAGGCAAAGAGACAAGGAAGGAGTAGAGAAAAGGGAAGGCCGGCCAAGGGCTCTTGGGCGTCCACTATTGGAAGACAAAGGTGGCAGCCAGGGTTTCTCCTGGAGACTTGGGATGTTGGCATGCGCAGAAGGAGGAAAACAAGAGCACCAGAGAACCAATTAACAAAAATCACAATAACTCAAAACTTGGATTGATTGATTAATAATAAAGATACATCATTCATACAAGAGGGTCTCTTTTATAGAGCAAGAGACTTGGGGCCCAAGAAAATACAGATATGGAAAGAGAGAAAAGAAAAAAGGCACCCTAATCAAATTTGGCATAAAATCTGCAGCGTCCAGATGAGGAAGGTGATCTTCTAGATGCAATCAGCGGCAGCTGATTTGGCATGAAATCTGTGGCGTCAGATGAGGCAGGTGATCTTCTAGATATGATTGAGATGCAATCAGCGGCAGCTTAATTTGGCATGAAATCTGCAGTATCTAGATGAGGAAGGTGATCTTCTAGATGCAATCAGCGATAGCTTAATTTGGCATAAAATCAGCATCGGCCAGATGAGAAAATGATCATCCAGAAAAGGTTGCTTGCTCTGCTAGGTGGCATGTGGGCTGCTTGAAGTAGGTGTGACACCAACTTGAATTTAGCAGCTGCTCTGTCTGATTGTGATGGCCTTGTCTTCTGCTCCAATACTGATGTCTCCTCTTGTAAGCTGATGAACTTACTATAGGACTCATATTAAAATAAACTGAACTGGATATGACTCAATTTAGAATAAAATGAACTGGACAAGACTCAAAATAAACTAAACTTTATTTCCCAACTCAAGACTTGAATCATAACTAATCAGATATCCACAGAGGGTTAAGAATCCTCTGCTTGATCCTGGTGCCCGCACCAATTCTCCGGGGTGGGAAGAACTCGACCCCGTCGAGTATGGGTCATTCTGACTCTGGTATCTCTCTAGTAGGTCTGGGTCGAGGTGTTGTAGGTCCTTTCGAGTAATCCATGAATCGTCAGATTCGGAGCGATCCTGCCATCGGATCAGGTAGCGTTGATAACCGCAGTTTCGGATCGTAATGGCTTGATCGTCTAGGATACGCTCGATCCGCTCTTCTTGCTTAGGTAAAATTGGTGGTGGACACTCTTGGGTAGGTTCGCTCATAAAAGGAGGGTTAGGTCCAAAGTACTCACTAGGAATCGCTGCCGGTTCCCTATATTCTACTAGGTCTGCAATATTGAAGGTAGAGCTAATGCCCCAATCCGAGGGTAGATCTAGCACATAGGCATTGGGTCCTACCTTCTCTATTATTTTAAAGGGACCAGCTCCGCGAGCGTGAAGTTTCTTAATGGTACCTAGTGGGAACCGTTCAGGCCTAAGCCTAACCATGACATAATCCCCTACATCGAACTCTTTGGCTCTTCTTCGAAAGTTAGCCAGTCTTTTATAAGTTTCATTACTTAGATTTATTTTCTGGCTAATGTCCTTATGTAAGTCTTTGATATGCTGTGCAAATGCTTGTGCGGACTCTGAGACTCATGTGTGGAGGGGTAAAGGAATTAGATCAAGTGGACGATTAGGCTTGTACCTATGGACTATCTCAAATGGACTCTTGCCTGTGGACCTGTTCACTGAGCTATTATAAGCGAACTCTGCACGAGGTAGTAATAAATCCCATGTTCCTAGGTGTTTGCCTACAAGGCACCTAAGAAGATTTCCTAGACTACGGTTCACCACTTCAGTTTGCCCATCCATTTGGGGGTGAAAGGCTGTGGAAAAATTAAGTTTGGTCCCTAACAGATGCCATAGCATTTTTCAAAAGTAGCTGGTGAACCTAACATCCCTATCAGAAACAATGGTCTTAGGTAGGCCACGAAGCTTGACCATGCTGTCTAAGAAAAGTCGGGCTACCTTAGACGCGTCAAAGATTTGCGAACAAGGGATGAAATGAGCCATCTTAGAGAACCTATCGACCACTACAAAGATGGAGTTGTGCTTCTTCTGGGTTTTAGGTAATCCTAGAATGAAGTCCATACTAAGGTCTTGCCAAGGACGATCAGGCATTGGTAAAGGAGTATATAGACTGGTGTTCTGCTTCTGCTATTTTGCAACGGCACAAGTTCGACATCGGGCTATTATCAGGGCAACGAGCCTTTTTAATCCTGGCCAGTAAAATTGGTCCTCTATCGCTAGAATAGTCTTATCTCTTCCAAAATGACCAGCTAATCCCCCAGCATGCATTTCCAGACTAGAAATTCTCTAAGTGACGTCCTAGGGATACAAAGTCTATTGCCCCTAAAAAGGTAACCATCCTGGATGGTATAATCTCCACTGGTACTGGATGGCCCTAGCTGAAGGATCTTATAAATTTTACCAAAGTCATGACAGGTCTCATACTCATCTTTTATCCGGTCGAATCCTATAACTTCAGTGCTAACAGTACTCAACAACAAAGACTTATGGCTTAGGGCATCTGCTACCTTATTTTCTATACCGGCACGGTGTTTTAGGACAAAAGTGTATGCCTGAATGTATTCAACCCATTTGCCGTGCCTAGAATTTAGCTTCTTTCGGGAGTTCAGAAATCAGAGTGCCTTATGATCAGAAAATAAGACAAACTCCTACGGTAGTAAGTAATGTCTCCAATACTTAAGGGCTTGTACTACCGCATAGAATTCCTTATCATAGGTAGAATATCTAAGTTTAGCTTCATTTAGTTTTTCACTAAAGAAAGCTATGGGGTGATTTTCTTGGCTTAACACTCCACCTATGCCTACTCCCGACGCATCGCACGCAACCTCAAACACCTTAGAAAAGTCTGAAAGTCTAAGTATGGGTGCATGAGTCATCCTATCCTTAAGCTCTAGGAAGGCCTTATTAGCTGACTTAGTCCACTCAAAATTACCCTTCCTAATACAATCAGTGATGGGTGCAACAATGGTGCTAAATCCCCTAATGAATCTCTTGTAAAAGGTTGCTAGGCCATGGAAGCTGCAGACATCGTGGATGTTCATGGGTACCGGCCACTTACGACCGATCTAACCTTTTCAGATCCGCTGAAACACCTTCTGGGGTTACCACAAAACCTAGAAAGATAACCCTATGCATCATGAAATCACACTTCTTAAGGTTTGCATATAGGCTATTCTCTCTAAGGGTCTGACAGATTAATCTGAGATGGTTAAGATGGTCCTCTTTGGTCTTGCTATAAATTAATATATCATCAAAATAGACCACTAAGAATTTTTCCATGTACTCTTTCAGGACCTGGGTCATGATTCTCATGAATGTGCTAGGTGCGTTTGATAGCCCAAAAGGCATCACGATCCACTCAAACAGACCATCTCTAGTCTTAAATGCAGTCTTCCACTCATCCCCTGGTCTAATTCTAACCTGATGGTAGCCACTCTTAAGGTCTATTTTGGAAAAGATAGTGGTACCCGCCATCATGTCCAACATGTCATCTAGTCTGGGGATAGAGAACCTATACTTGATAGTGATTTTGTTGATGGCCCTACTGTCCATGCACATTCTCAGGTACCATCCTTCTTAGGGGTTAATAGTGCAGGAACTGCACAATGACTTAAGCTCTCCCTAATGAAACCTTTCCTAAGTAATTCTCCCACTTGTTTTTATAGTTCTTGATGCTCAGTGGGGTTCATCCTATAATGGGGAAGGTTTGGGAGGTGGATCCTAGGATCAGGTCAATGGCATGTTGGATGTTTCTCAGGGTGGTAACTGATCAGGCAATTCTTCAGGGAAGACATCCTTAAACTCCTCTAGGATCTCAATTACTTCTGGGGGTTGTTCCTTTTGGACTGATTCATAGATCTCTTTAGTGGTCAAAATTCAAACAGGATTACCCTCAGTGATGTCCTTTTCTAATTCCTTAGCTTTAATCAGATTAACTCTTGGCTTGCTATCCTTAAGGTTGCTAGATCCTTTCTTGATTGGGTCCCTAGGTGGAGTTGGATGTATCACATACTTGTTCCCATTGTGTTTAAAAGAGCAGATGTTGGATCGACCAAACAAGGTGGCATCGTGATCGTAAAGCCAAGGTCGACCTAATATAATACTACTAATACCCATAGGAATTACATCGCACCAGACCTTTTCCTCATAATTTTGCAATTTGATTAGTATTTGGCATCTGGACTTGATTGGGATAGAGGTGGAATCTACCCACGAGACCTTATAGGGACTAGGATGGGGAACTGTGGTCAATCCTAATGACTTAACTGTATTGGTAGAGATGGCATTGACACAACTCCCGCTATCCACTATGATCTTGAGCACCTTATCCCCTATCTTAACAAAAGTCTGTAGGATGTTAGTCCTACGCCAATCTTCCTGGTCCTTAGTTTGAGTCTGGGTCAAATACATCTAACCACTCCTAGTAGGTCTTCAGACTCAAATGTTTCCTCCTCTCCATCGTACTCATCTATCAGATGGGTATCAGCCTCATAGACCTCTCCCTCAGGCTCAACTAGGGACTCGGATTCAGTCTCAGGTAACTCATCTATATGAAGGGATCTGACTGGGCACTGGCTGATCATATGTCCTGGTTTGTTGCATCTAAAGCATTTGATCTGGGGGTTGGAATTTCTTTGGACCTCTACAGATTTGCCCTTATCCTCTCTCTGGTATAGGGTACTATTTTGGGGTTGACTCAACTCAGTTCGGCTTGTACTGGGTCTGCTAGTGTTGGGTCGACTCGAAAGTCTGGGGGTCTGAGTACTGGGTAGGTCTGAGGCCTGGCTAGATCCTGGATATGGGCTAGGGCTCTTGGTAGCCTCTGATCTATAGGGTGGCCCTCTCTGAAAACGTTCATAATCCCTAGCAACTTGGTAAGCTTCTTCTAAATCGTGTACCCTTCTTAGGTAGAGTTCTCTTTGAATATCTGCTCTAGGCCATACCTAAACTTGGATAGGGTGACTTCCTCAGACTGAACGATATTACACCTCATGGTATACTCTTGGAATGTAGCAATGTATTCATTCACAGTTTTACTACCCTGAATTAATCCCTGCCACTGGTCCAATAGGCTCTGTTCATACGATGTGGGGACATAATTGGACCTAAGTCTAGCCTTCATGGCGTGCCAGGTGACTATGGGGTCTCTTCCCTCTAATAATTGCCTTCGCTCTAAAGTGGCCCAGTATAACCTAGCCTGTCGTACTAACTTGAGCTTGGCAAACTTAAACTTACGCTCTTCAGACATGTCATACCAGTCAAAGTACTGGTCCATCCCTTCCTCCCAATCTAGGTAGTCTTAGGGTCCATAGAGCCATCGAAAGTAGGTGCTTCAAGTCTGACACTTCTAAGGGCTCTTTCTTCTTGGTCTACTGCCTCATGATTGGGTCTCCTAGGGAGGACATCTAGGACTGGATCAGGTCGAAGTGGTCTCCTAGGGTTTGGCCTTATGTAGAGGTCAGGCTGTTGGGCTCTCCTAGGATGAGGTGGGGTCTCATGATCAGACTCAGTGTGGGGCTCACGGGCTTCTTCTAGGATGCCCAACCTAGTTTCGACTTGATCGAACCTGGACCCTAATCTAGCCTCAGATTGCTTGATGTCTTGGTTCATTTGGGCTAGTTGTTCAGTGATGATCCTTAAGTGATCATCAATGCTTTGATTAGCCATGGGTTCAGCCTGTAATGGAGGTGGTGACGGGCGAAAAGATGCTCCTGATCTAGTGCACATGCAAGCACAATCAAGCATACAAGACTCAGACTGACTCGGACTACGGTATGCTAGACCTAGTCATCCAGAGTAAAGGATTTGGCTTAATGCAAGCCAATCTAACAGTAACTCTTCAATTGGCCAGTTGGGACAGGTGGAAGGGGGGAGGCTCGTCCCGCAAATTGCAGGTGCCTAATTAGAATAACCCCAACACTCGCTTAAGTCATTTGACATTTGACCTCCCTTCTAGACACCAATTTCAGAGCACATGCCAGATTGATTTGTACTAGTCTCCTCCAGTACACTAAACCGACTGTTGGTGTCCCTAGCCCTCTAGGGCAAATGTCAATTAAGTTGCTACTCAGTTTTAGATTAGAGGCTTGGGATCGGAATGCACGGGTGGTTGTTTTGGGCCAAGGAAGGGGTCTCAATCCCTCCCTTATCTGACATCAATGAAAGCCCTTAAGAGTAATTTAATGCAGATGAATGACATGTAAAACACAAACCCTAATCCAGAAATCTGTAAATAGCAATAAATCTCAGAATTTTTTTTTTTTTTCACATATCGAATTAAAATTAAAAATAATAAAAATACTTTAAATTATAACAAATCTAGAGAAATAAATTTCATAATTTTTTGATGTGTATGCAGCAGAAACAATTCAATTAACAGATGATATACTGATAATAACGTGAATTAAAATTAAGCCCTAACTATGCTCTGATACCAAACTGATGCAGGACCGATTCGCATGCAAGTAATTTTTTTTAATGATTAATAATTGCAGTTGATTATTCTCCAAAGTAATAGCCTAAGAGGGATTAAAAATTCACAGTAAATCCGCACGAAATAGTTCCTAAAAAATAAGGAAGAAGGACCGCCGAGGCTAAGAAGCCCGGTAGGGCTTGCTCTCCTACAATAAAGTTACTAGTAGATTAGAGGGGTGTACCTGGCAAGAGGAAAGATCAAAGTGTTGAAGGGGTTGCTCTGCCTGGCGGATGCCCTAGATGACCAAGCCTTGAGCCCATGGATCTGCGGCCAAGTATCCGCTGACCTGGATGACGATCACCTTGAATCCTGGATTCGTGGCTACTGAGGGATCTGCAAGATCACCATACAAGGTTAAAGAATAATAGAGAAAATTTAGAATAGAGGCAAAGAGACAAGGAAGGAGTAGAGAAAAGGAGGCCGGCCAAGGGCTCTTGGGCGTCCACTATTGGAAGACAAAGGTGGCGGCCAGGGTTTCTCCTGGAGACTTGGGATGTTGGCACGCGCAGGAGGAGGGAAACAAGAGCACCAGAGAACCAATTAACAAAAATCACAATAACTCAAAACTTGGATTGATTGATTAATAATAAAAGATACATCATTCATACAAGAGGGTCTCTTTTATAGAGCAAGAGACTTGGGGCCCAAGAAAATACAGATATGGAAAAAAGAAAAGAAAAAAAGGTGCCCTAATCAAATTTGGCATGAAATCTGCAGCGTCCAGATGAGGGTGATCTTCTAGATGCAATCATAGCTGGATTCATGAAATCTGTGGCGTCCAGATGAGGCAGGTGATCTTCTAGATATGATTGAGATGCAATCGCAGCTTAATTTGGCATGAAATTGCGATGAGGAAGGTGATCTTCTAGATGCAATCAGTGCAGCCAAAATCGGCATCGGCCAGATGAGGAAAATGATCATCCAGATCGGAAGGTTGCTTGCTCTGCTAGGTGGCATGTGGGCTGCTTGAAGTAGGTGTGGCACCAACTTGAATTTAGCAGCTGCTCTGTCTGACTGTGATGGCCTTGTCTTCTTCAATACTGATGTCTCCTCTTGTAAGCTGATGAACTTACTACATGACTCACATTAAAATAAACTGAACTGGATAGGACTCAATTTAGAATAAAATGAACTGGACGGGACTCAAAATAAACTAAACTTTATTTCCCAACTCAAGAC
>UESW01001791.1:175664-194223 GCA_900491605.1 Calamus simplicifolius | reverse complement strand
GTCATTGATCCCAACCTAGACCATACCTACACCTGCTATACTTCTCAAAATTGGATTTAGATCATAGGGTTTCATTTAACTAAGAGAGAGAAAAAAAATAAGGGAAGCAATAAACTGGTCGCTTGAAACAAAATAGACAATATGGAGATGGAAGATGTATTTAGCAACTTAGAGCTAGCTGACAATTAGTTTCAATTCGGGTAGGATTGACGAACAGTGTCTCTATTTGAGTGATCCTCAGCTACCTATGGCCTTACCCAGTCATCAGCCATTATCAGCCAACATTGGAGCCTAAAACAACCACAAAATCATCCGATGCTAAGCTTCTCCAAATAGAGTCTTTCAAGAACTCGAAACCTGGCATCCAGAAATGATCCATTGGAGAAATTAGGGACAACCAGAGGAGTTAGTCTAGAGGTCCGTTCGCCCCCTAAATACACGTATGGCCTTCAAATCACTAGACTTTACTGATCTTCAACAATTAATAGCGGCTTGCCTTTGGATTCCAAGATTCCATAACAAAGATAAAAAGAAGAAACACATGGGTTTACCTACTTGATTTGTCACTGAAACAAGGGAAGCGATCGGTGAAATCAGCTCTCCTTGGCTCTGTTCTCTCTCTAAACTCCTATCTTAAACTCAGCGTCCACAGGCGGAGAGGAGCTCGGGAGCTGACGGCGGCGTCCGGGGGCCGACGGCGGAGAGGAGCTCGGGAGCTGACGGCGGCGTCCGGGGGCCGACGGCGGGAGGAGCTCGAGAGGGAAGACGGCGGAGAGGAAGGGTTTCACAGCAAAATAAAATCGCGCGAGGGTTCTCGGTTGGGTTTTAAGGGACCTTATTACGACGAAATTAACTTTCGCCGTAATAAGGTCCCGTAGTAAGAGATATTTTCAATTTATTACGACGAGTTCTTAAACTCGTCATAATAAAAATTTTTATTACGACGAAATATGTTTTCGCCGTAATAAAAATAAAGAAAATTTAAAAAAAATTAAAATGTTAAATTAAAATGTAGACGTATTACGACGAGTTTAAAAACTTGTCGTAATAAGTCCTCTAATTACGGTGAAATAAGTTTTCGCCGTAATACAAAACAAAGAAAAATTAAAAAAAATTAAAATGTTGAAATAAAATGTAGACTTATTACGACGAGTTTTTAAACTCGTCGTAATACGTCCTCTAATTACGGCGAAATAAGTTTTCGCCGTAATAAAAAGAAAGAAAAATTAAAAAAATAAAATCATGAAATAAAATGTAGACTTATTACGACGAGTTTAAAAACTCATCGTAATAAGGCTTTTAATTACGGCGAAATAATTTTTCGTTGTAATAAAAAGAAAGAAAAATTAAAAAAATAAAATCATGAAATAAAATGTAGACTTATTACGATGAGTTTTTAAACTCATCGTAATACGTCATCTAATTACGGCGAAATAAGTTTTCGCCGTAATAAAAAGAAGAAAAATTAAAAAAAATAAAATCATGAAATAAAATGTAGACTTATTACGACGAGTTTAAAAACTCATCGTAATAAGGCTTTTAATTACGGTGAAATAATTTTTCATCGTAATAAAAAGAAAGAAAAATTAAAAAAAAATAAAATCATGAAATAAAATGTAGACTTATTACGACGAGTTTAAAAACTCGTCGTAATAAGGCTTTTAATTACGTGAAATAATTTTTTGCCGTAATAAAAAGAAAGAAAAATTAAAAAAAATAAAATCGTGAAATAAAATGTAGACTTATTACGACGAGTTTAAAAACTCATCGTAATAAGGCTTTTAATTATGGCAAATAATTTTTCACCGTAATTAAAAGAAAGAAAAATTAAAAAAAATAAAATCATGAAATAAAATGTAGACTTATTACGACGAGTTTAAAAACTCATCGTAATAAGTCTTTTAATTATGGCAAAATAATTTTTGCCGTAATTAAAAGAAAGAAAAATTAAAAAAAATAAAATCGTGAAATAAAATGTAGACTTATTACGACGAATTATAAAATTCGTCGTAATAAGTTTTTTAATTACGGCGAAAAACTATTTCGCCATAATAAATAATTTTTATGACGAATTTAATTTTTATTTGCCGTTATAAATAAACCTATAACGATAAAAATATTTCGCCATAATAGGTTCGTCACAAATACCACACTTTCTTGTAGTGAATCTAGGATTCACCAGTTCAGACAAGCGATCTTGTCGGATGTTATTATTAGTGAGACTATTGAGTTGTTGAGCTAATTTTGTTATCAACAATCAAATTTGTATAATGTTTGACATATTTATATTAATTCCAAAAATTTTCATTCAAATTAAGCCAAAAGGAAGTAAAATTTCATTCAAATTTCAATGTTTTTTACAAAAAGATGCACTATGTGCTAAAAGATACAAAATACATGAGGTACATCAGGGATCCCCACCTCACCGTCATTGACGTCTGTACTGCTGTGGCGATGCATGACTAGGGCCAGGGATATTAGGCTCAACCATAGAGATATGCTGACCCTGCAACACATGGGCAATCTGCGATATGACATCGTACATGTAGGTTCCCTGTGACGCAGCCTCCTCTCGATGCATATCAAGAATGCTGGTGCAAAGGCCAATCGCATCTGCAATACGCTGGCCTTGCACATTGGCATCAACATCATCAGGACGTGATCAAAAATAGATACTGGATCGGCTCTCTGGAGGGTAAACAACCAGATGCGTTATCCGAGAATACCACTCCAAATATCTCGGTATGCAATTTGAGGGTCATGTCACCGGATGGCTCCTGCTCGCTCGGCTCAATAGATGATCCTCCCACCTCTCCCATAACTGCTCATAGAAGACATACCAGATGCGGTACGATGCTACTATCGATCCTCTCCTGGCTCACTCAGGGGCTAGTGTCGCATGGGGGATCATCTGTATCCTACCGAACTGTCATAAAACCCTTTTGAGGATGATAGGGTTCTACGACATCCATGCACTTCAGGTATCCACTAAAGAATGCAATATCTAGGAATGGACGATCATCCGGATAAGACGATGGGGATCCCAAACTACCTTCAATAGATAAATTGTAATCAGTTTAATAATATATGGCAAATAATAGAAATATACAAGTGCATGGTCCTATGGTACATACCTTATCTGCCCTAAAAACATCCAATGACTCACGTAGAATCACTAAATGGTCCATCGTAGTAAGGGGTGGACTGCCGGGAGTCCATCGGTGTATGCGAGGCCTTTCATCAGTATATTCCAAGGCTGGGTGAGGAGTGAGAAAGGAAAAATGCTCATAAATGCATGTCTAGAGAAGCGTCATATATCCATTGATCTATTTAACGGATGCCCTAGATGCAATCCCCAACTGTCGATATAAATGAGCCAAGGCACCAGCACCCCAGGCATATGTGCTCACTCTATCCAAATCTCGAAGCAGAGCAAGATAAGCTATAGGCACCCTCATCCTGCTCTTATCGACAAAGAGTGTACACCCTAACAAAAAAAAGCAAATACACTCGCGCTGCACACTCTATCCTATGGTGGCTATCTCTACTGATACAGCATGGAAATGATTCTTTAGCCACTCTAATCTCATAGACTAACCGTGAATAGATAGAACCTCCTGACGCGCGTCAACCTGTGATACACCTAATAGCTCCATTGGTAGGCCCTCAGCATCCCGATAACTCATCCTATCACAAGATAAGGACATTGAGGCACCCATGACACTAATCCCTAATATGGTGGCAACATCATCCAACGTGATCATCATCTCGCCAAAGGGAAGATGGAAGGTGTTCGTCTCGGGCTACCATCTCTCTACGAAGCCCGAGACAAGAATCTTATTGATAAACCGATAAGAGCAATGCACTAGCTCAACAAGATCTGATTGCTGAACTATTTTCCTGAATCTCCTATTCGATTGCCCTGATGCCCACCACTGTCACTCGCCTACTTTAGCAGCATGGTTCATGCACTTCAGTGGTGTCCGTTCCTGTGAAATATAAATAGATAACATGAATAACACATATAACAGCATCGAAATAATACATTAAATAAAATACAGTAGAACAACGAACAAATACATGTTGCCTCCAGATGGAGGCTGCAATATGTATCCTGAAACTCCTAAGGACAGACTCATGCTAAGGACCGCCTGGACAAGGCCCCTCTACTCCATCATCATCAACATCCATAGCTGGGATATCCTCATCTGCTATCTCCTCTGGGGGCGATGGTGCAACAGGAACCTCAGGCTTAGTATGCCTGCCACGATGTCTTCTGGCAGACGCTGTGGGTCTAACTCGTGAGGGACCAGCATCCATATCTGGAATATTGCATTATTCATCATTAAAACATAAGATAAAATTATGTCAAAATATTTCATCGATAACCTAAACTACTTAAATATATTTATATTAGTAACATATATTTATTAGTAATATATATAACATAAACTCATTTGATAAAAAAATTTTAAAAGATAAACATTAATATATATTTTAAAAAATTTTAATAACTCTTTATTAATAACATAACTCTGTTTAATTTTAATTTCTTATTTTTAAAATATGTTAATATATATATTTATTAATATATAATAATATAAACTCATTTAAAATAAAAAATTTTAAAAGATATATATTATCAGATTTTTTAATATCTCTTTAATTATATATCTTTATTATAAAGTATATATTATTATACTTTATAATATAATTTATTATAATTATAATTATAATTATTTATAATAATATTAAAATTTTCTCTATGTTCGGCCTGTTGGGCCGAACAGAGAGGATCTGTTTGGGCCAGTTGGGCCGAATAGATCTTGTTTGTTTGGCCTGCTTGGCCAAACAGAAACTCGGCCAAATATGGAGCGAGGGAGGGAGGAGGAAAGGGGGCGGAGGCCTGGGAGGGAGGCGGACGCCTGGGAGGAAGGCGGAGCTCGGCTAAGGGAGGTGGAGGAGTCGGTTGAGGGAGGTGGAGCCGAGCGAGTGAGGGAGGGAGGGAGGGAAGGAGGGAGGAAGGGAGAGCTCACCGGGGAAGATGGCCGCTGGGAAGACTTGCTGGGGAAGAAGACTATGGGTGTGCCGGGTAAGGCCGGAGAAGGAGGGGGTTGTCATGAGCGAGAGGGGGGCGCTGTCGGAAGGGGGGATGCTAAGATATTTCGTGGGGGAAGGGGGAGGGTGAGGGGAGGAATATAAATTTTTAATTTTTCAACTGAAAGTCAGTTGGATAATTGATTCGTCCAGATTGATTTTTTCATACCCTCCACCATTATTTTAAAATCAACAGAATATAAATATAAGTGTTAGTTTTTAAAGATTTTTAGTAATATTTTAGATTTAAATCTCTCATTCCATCTCTCATTTGTCACCCAGAATATGAATTTTATGCTTGAATTTTTATTTTTATCACAATTTTAATTAGTATTATTATTTTTTAATAAAAATTTATGGTTAATTTCAAGCATTAATATAGATATTATATTTATTATAATGTAAATAACTTAATTTTAAATATTTAAATTTTAATGTTGCTGAATTAGTTTATATTAGAGAAAAATTATTTTTATTTATTATTATGGATCATTTTTTAATTTTAATTGTATTTTAATTATTAATGGGACTCGACTTGTAGTGTTAATTTATGGGTCAAAATTTTTGGGCTCATGAAATGACGACCCTGAATTTAAGGAAGGAACGCGGACACGTCCAGTTTGGTATATTGGAAGAGTATCAGGGCATTTTGGTACTTTCCCATGCGACTCGCCAAGCTACAGCCGTAACCCTAATTTTACCCGATCGCGACCGTTTTCGACTCGTCCGTCTAATTTTCTTTTGGCTGCCGTCTTCGATGCTTTTGATTTTTAAAAGGCTCCTGTTTTCGATTCGATTTAATTCTTTCTTATTCTTCTTCTGTTTCGATTAGATCTATGCTATTAATATTTTTGTTTTCATTTGCTTTGTTAATATTTTGTTGTTGAAGCACTCCTTGTTTAACACTACAAGAAAATAGTATAATAATGACAAAAACTTCCATCACTATTCCATCACAAATTGGGTTTAGTGACGGATTAGTGACGAAAATCTTATCGTCACCATTTTTGCCGTCACTAAAATTTAGTGACAGAAAGAGGTCCGTCACAAAATAGTAGTGATGGATTTGTGACGAAAAGAGGACCGTCACAAAATAATAGTGACGGATTTGTGATGAAATATTCAGTCAAAAATTTGTGACGGAACATATTTTTCGTCACTAAATTGTGACGGATTAGTGACGGACTATCCATCACGCATTATTCCGTCACTATTCCATCACAAATATTTCCATCACTATTACATCATAATTTAGTGATGGATTAGTGACAAAAATTTAGTCACTAAAACTTTTGTCACTAGTCCGTCACTAATAGTGATGAATTAGTGACGAAAAAATCCATCAATCATTTGTTATTGTTCCATCACTAATCAATCACTAATATTTTTGTCACTAATCCGTCACTATTATTTCTATCAGAAATCAATCATTAATCCATCGTTAACCTAATAAAATTTTATCAAATTTTTATTCTTATAAATTTAAAATTATTTTTAAATTATAATATATTTAATGCATTCTAATGAGATTTATAGATGAAAATTTAAATTTAAGAATAAAAAATACATGCCACATGAAAAGGTGGAGATTCAAACAAGCTAGGTGAGTTCTTAGCTGGAATTTTAGTCACAGAAGTAGCATATAGAGTACATGTCTTGCATTTATTACATGCATATGATAAACATTTACAAGGCCCACACTAAAGGCTAACCACATCAAAATAAAGGCTGCAATTGAATCTATCAGATTCTATTACTATTTCCCTTGCTGCTTCCATACAAGCGAAAGAGGTTAAAGGCAGAGAGACCGGAGAGGCCGACCATGCCAAGGCTAACCACAAATGAACAATACCTGAGGAAGGGGAAGCACAGCAAGAATGTCAATTAGGAAGAATGATGATATATATCGCTTGGCTATTGCCGACGGATCTTCCACCAAAACACCCCTTCCAAATACTCTAGATGGAGGAGCAATAAAACCAGTTCGAAATTGAAAAATGATATGAAGAATATAGAAAATATCTGTCAAGAAACGCAAGACACTTGCTGTGATTTCCAAGTTTCTATCCAATTCAAGGCAGTTGTTATCATTAACTACCGGGATGTATAAGAACAAGGGGTCAACAGACACTACAATTACACAGGATATGACAAATATTTTGTTCCACTTTTGAAGAAATGATCCTTGAGGATCAAGAATTTTCTTTATAGACTTTGTTTCCTCTGCAGATGATTTAGTTAAAGACTGATAGTGAAAAACATTTCTAATCCATTCAAATCCTCCTTGAATAATTTTTATCAATGAAGCAAATGTTATCTGCCTTTTTCCTGAAAATATCCTCTCCGAACTCAGGGATCGTTCCAATTCCAATCCTGAAATCTGCACATCAAGGAATCAATACAATGAGAAGCCCATTGCAAGCCAAGAAAACATATGACAAAGACTGTTTTATGAATATAATCACCATCATTTTATAATTTAAAAGCAAAATTATATATGTGCCAACATTATCTGCATCAAAACATATAAAATAGCAGCATGAAATATGAAAGAGGAGAGAACCATGACTCGAGCTTCACAATTCTCACAAAGGTGTGATCGTTGTTTAAAACTCAACTCAACTCATCTAAGCCTTTTCCCAACAGGTGTGATTGTTGTTTAATAAGCAAAAAAAACTTCATGGCTCAAATAAACTTGCTCTCCAGAGTGCTTCTGGACCAGTTTTCCTAGCATTGTGAATTATCTCATTATCCCTGTTCATTCTATTTCTTAAATTTGGATTATCTTTGTGGAAAGCCCACTTCATCTTGGAGAAGGGACTAGCAAAAGCAAATTTTAGGATTCTAGGTGCAGACAGTGCTACTCAAAGGATTATATATATGGCTTGGTTTGTTATCGACCACAATCAGCATATAGAAAAACATTTTACTTATTAAAGCACTTGAAACTGAGATTTAGGATATATGAATATCATCAAGACAAATATCCTTTTGAATCATTAGCACCCAACTCAACTGGCCAGATAAAAACATATCTGCTTCAACTAACCATAATTGGTGCAAGCAACAAAGAAAGTCATCACAAGCAAGCAGTAAGGCTCATTCTAAGTGCACAACTTCCTACTTAGGGTTGGTCTTTCTATATATAGTTGTCATAAAATTTAAGTTTTCCAAATATGATATTATCATAAAGAACAATAAAAATATATCTTAAAGAAATGAATCCACGTCAACTGACCATAATTGGTGATAGTTACAAGGGCAGTCATGACAAACCAGCAGAAAAGGTTAAAATTAGTAGTATTTAGAATAATTAACATAGAAGCACACTGATTGCTTTATTTGGAAATCTGTTTTCCACAAAATTTGAGCTAATTTGGGATTCTTGAAATATGATAATTATGGTGAAGAATGCCAACAATGTATTCTGAAGAAACATATAAAGGATGAGTTTGGAAATTGAGGAATATTGTCAGATTCAACTATAACTTGAACTAAGTTAGCATGTGGTGTCATCTCTATGAATTCACATTTGCTTGTTCTTAACATATTGCATGGTGGGGAGATGAGGAAATGTCAAGCAAAAGGTGGAAGATCACCGCTAGGTCCACCACTAACTTAGAGCAAAAACTAGAGATAGTACAAAGTTATAGAAGCAGAAGGGGACGGAAAGATATCTTCGCTTCTAGGCAATATACAAAAGGCCTACCGAGAATGATACCTACCAATGATGGACTCCTTTTTCTATTGGCATGCCATGTCATGCTAATAAATATACAGTTTACCATATATAGTGTTCTTCCCCTTCATTCATATCATGAATTGTTTTTAATTGCATGCCCTAAGTTCTGCTCAGTTTCTTGTTGGGTTGCTTACATTAGGCCTACTTGATCCCATCTTTACTGTTGGTTTGTGATCCCAGCTCTAAGCAAATGTCCTTGTGCCTTTAAGCAGAGAATATTTTCTCTACTCCACTAACTCTCTCTCTTCTCACCAAATATGCATTAACCACACCTCATGCCATATTCAAGAATTGAGGTCAACGGGACTCAGCTGGGACTCAGCGGATCACCGCTGCGAACCTCCCCCATGGCCGCTTCTAGACGCCGCGAAACCGGACCTCCGGGCCCGATCCTGCCCCGATTCTCTGTTATAGCAATATGTTAAGAACATATTGAGTAACTGAGAATGATACCTATAGGCATCACAATACTTACTCCAATCATATGATACCTTCTTGGTTTTCAAAATGTCAATGACTAACTGAGAATGGTGTTGGGCCTGGTGTGGTGCTATCAAGGCCAGGTGGGCTAACTTGTATTGGGCTGGGTTTGAGTCCAAGGGTTGAGATTAAATCAAGTCACGGGTGTACACGGGCTTGGGGATTAGTTTAATCTCATTGGGTTAGTCCATGGGAGTTTTTGTTGAGTCTGGGTCTGGCCCACTTCGTGGATGTATTTAAACTCTAGTCTCTAGGGTTTGGATGGAATAGAGAACAGATTCTTTTCTCCCAAAAAAAAAATTCCCTTCTCTCATCATAGGGCGGCAGCCCTTTCTTTCTCCTCCCCATCTTCCTCCTTTTTCAAGAAGTAAACCTAACAGGATTAGAAATCCTTAGTTCTAGTTCTTGTTGAACGGGGAATCCCATTGCTATTCATCAAGGTCTAAACCTAACAGGATTGGGAATCCTTAGTTCTAGTTCTTGTTGAACGGGGAATCCCATTGCTATTCATCAAGGTCTAAACCTAACAGGATTAGGAATCCTTAGTTCTAATTCTTGTTCAACAGGGAATCCCATTGCTATTAATCACAGGTCTAAACCCTAACAAGTGGTATCAGAGCCTGGTTCAAGGAGTAATCTGGAGGCCTTCAAGGAGTTGAAATAATTTCAACAGAATCTCGTCAAGGTACTTCTCTATTTTATAAAATTTATTTTTGTGCTATTTTTGGAATTGGCCATGGGGAGTAGCATAAAAATAGAGGTTGAGAAGTTTGATGGGAAGGGAAGTTTCTCCATGTGGAAAGTCCGGGTAGAGGACCTCCTTGTGCAGCAGGGTTTAGATTTGGCTTTGGAGGAAAGGCCAGATGGGATGACAGACAAGCAGTGGATTTTATTGGAGAAGAAGACATGTTCAATGATCAGGGGCTGTCTGGCGGATTCAGTCCTCTATTCAGTGCTGGAGGAGAAGACCCCGAAGGGACTCTGGACGAAGTTGCACACCCTCTATATGGGGAAGAATATGTGCAACAAGTTGATGTTGAAGAAGCGCCTCTACAGCCTTCGGATGTCAGAAGGTGGAGATGTGCTGGGTCACATCCAAATATTCGACCAGATGAGCAATGAACTTCTGAATGTCGGGGTCAAGATGGAGGAAGAAGATAAAGCACTTCTGCTTTTATGTTCAATGCCCACGTCTTATGACTCATTGGTCACAACACTGCTCTATGGGAAGGAGACATTAATTTATGAAGATATTGTCTCGGTGCTTCGGACGAATGAGCAGAGGGAGAAGATGACCAAGGAAGCTGTTCCCCAGGAGGGTCTATCAGTTGGGGAAAGGACAGGCAGAGGTAGGGGTAGGGACAGAAGTAAGTCTGGAGGACGATCAAAGTCCAGGAAAGGCAAGAGAGAGCTGAAGTGCTATAAGTGTGGAGAGGTAGGACATTTTAAGAAGAATTGTCCTAAGTGGAAAAATCAGAAGGGAGAAAAAGGAGGATCTGAGTCTGTGAGTACAGTTGCAGATCAGGAGGTGGAGGATGATCTCTTGGTTGTATCAGATGATCACAGGCACAGCACAGAGATGTGGACCTTGGATTCAGCCTGTTCTCATCATTACACTCCCAACCGGTCGTGGTTCAGTACTTACATAGAGGTTGAGGAGGGGAATGTGACTCTTGGAGATAATCACCCTTGCAAGGTGGCAGGTATTGGCACAGTGAGGGTGAGGATGTTTGATGGTATAGTGCGCACTCTTACCAGTGTGAAGCATGTCCCAGAACTCAAGAAGAATCTGGTATCACTGGGGTACTTGGAGCGGACTGGATACAGCTTCAGCAGTCGTGCCAGGAGTGGAGTTCTGAACATCTCCAATGGAGCCATGGTGGTGATGAGAGGGAGGAGGCTGGAAAATAATCTATACAAGATGGAGGGCTCTGTGATGACTGTGAAATCTGAGATGGCAGCTGTGGAGCAAGATCCCCGGGATGTGTACAGGATGTGGCATTACCGCCTGGGCCACATGGGAGACAAGGGGATGAAAGAACTGAGCAAGAGAGGTCTGCTTCCAGACTTGAGTAGCGGAGATATGGAGATCTGTGAGCCTTGTCAGATGGGAAAGCAGAGGAGAGTACAGTTCTCAGTCAGCACAGCTAGGAGTGCTGAACCCCTGGAGTTAGTACACACTGATGTCTGGGGACCAGCCCCAGTTACTGCAAGGAATGGGGCCAGATACTTTATGACCCTGATAGATGATTTCTCAAGGAAGCTGTGGATCTACTTTATGAAGGAGAAATCAGAGGTCTTCACCAAGTTCAAAATCTGGAAGGCTGAGGTGGAGAAGGAGCAGGGTAAAAGTGTGAAGTGTCTGAGGTCTGATAATGGGGGGAATACACCAGCAGGGAGTTCCAGATTTTTTGTGAGGAGTGGGGCATCAGAAGGCACTTCTCGGTGATGGGAACTCCTCAACAGAATGGGGTGGCTGAGAGGATGAACAGAACACTATTGGAAAAGGCAAGATGCTTAAGGCTGCAGGCAGGGCTTCCAAAGATGTTCTGGGTTGACGCAGTAGATGCAGCTAGCTACTTGGTCAATCGGTCACCGCACACCAGGTTAGATGGAGACATTCCAGAGGAGATATGGTCTGGAAGGAAGACAAGCCTAAACCATCTAAGGGTGTTAGGATGCACAGCATATGTGCATGTTGGAGCTGGGGAGCGGAGTAAGTTGGATGCCAGGTCTAAGAAGATGGTGTTCCTAGGCTACCCGCGAGGAGTCAAGGGGTATCGGCTATGGGACCCCTTGGAGAAGAAGGTTGTCATCAGCAGAGATGTAACCTTTGATGAGAGCTCAATCCTCCAGAACAGAAGTGGCATGGATGCACAGCAGGTACTACAGGAGTAGAACACGGTAACACTAGTCAGACAACCTCCTATACAGTTGTGCCATTTGCTAGTGGACCAGGAGGATTTGAGATTCAGGTGGAGAGGACTGACAGAGGGGGTAGAAGCCAGGGAGTTCAGCAGGATGCAGCTGAACAGGGGACTGATACTGGGATCGCACAGCAAAGGCCCAGGAGGAACGTGCGACCACCAGTTCGATACGGCTTCGAGGATTCATTGTCATATGCCCTGGTGACAGCAAATGGAGACCCTTTCACCTATGAAGAGGCTATGGAGAGTCACGATAGAGATAGGTGGATCCATGCTATGGCAAGGAAATGCAGTCTCTTCACAGAAATAATACGTGGCAGGTGGTCCAGCTGCCACAAGGAAAGAAACCCATTGGTTGTAAATGGGTTTATCAGCGCAAGGAAGGAGCTTCAAACAAGAGGGTATCAGGTATAAGGCAAGACTAGTGGCCAAAGGATACTCTCAGAAAGAAGGCATCGATTATGGTGAGATATTTTCTCCAGTTGTCAGGCACACTTCCATCAGACTATTATTGAGTATTGTAGCAGCTCAGGACTTGGAGCTGGAGCAGATGGATGTGAAGACAGCATTCCTTCATGGTCATTTGGAGGAGAGCATCTACATGGAGCAGCCACCAGGGTTTAGAGAACCAAGATCAGATGGGAAAGTCTGTTTGCTGAAGAAATCTCTGTATGGGCTGAAGCAGTCGCCGAGGCAGTGGTACAAGAGATTTGACACTTATGTTAGGAGCATTGGACTTTCCAGGTGTGAGTATGATTCTTGTGTGTATGTTAAATCTCTGGATGATGGGTCTAGGATGTACTTACTCTTGTATGTAGATGACATGCTGATAGCATGCAAGAGTGAGAAGGCTGTACAGGAACTGAAGATAGCTTTGTCTGGGAGTTTGAGATGAAGGATCTGGGGCCAGCCAGGAAGATCCTAGGGATGGAAATCATCAGAGATAGATCCAAAGGTGTGCTGCATCTGAGTCAGGGTGGCTACATTAAAAAGATTCTGGAGCGATATGGGATGAAGGATGCCAAACCGACAGCACTACCTTTGGCAGCATATTTTTCCTTATCGAAGACCATGTCACCACAGACTGAGGTGGAGGCTCAGGAGATGGAGAAGGTACCATATGCTTCTGGTGTTGGGAGCCTTATGTATGCCATGGTATGTTGTAGGCCAGACATAGCCCATGCAGTGAGCCAGGTGAGCAGGTTCATGGCGTAGCCTGGTAGGGAGCACTGGCGACACTGAAGGGAATCTTCAGGTACTTGGTAGGTACAGTTGGGGTTGGTATTTGCTATGGACAGCAAGAAGATGCTGAGAGATCCAACTTATCCAAGGAGGCTCGTGGGCAGTTATATGGGTATGTGGATGCAGACTTTGGTGGAGATGTGGACACTAGGAGATCCACAACAGGCTTTGTGTTCAGCCTGTTTGGTGGTCCAGTATCGTGGAGATCATGTCTGCAGCCCATCACAGCCTTATCTACCACGGAGGCAGAATACATAGGTATCACAGAGGCAGCAAAGGAAGCTCTTTGGCTGAAGGGCTTGATGCTGGAGATGGGACTTGATCAAAAGGTTGTCCAGGTGCATAGTGACAGCCAGAGTGCTCTGATGCTTGCGCAGAATGCAGTCTATCATGCCAGGACGAAGCACATTGACCTCAGATACCACAGGATCAGAGAGCTGGTGGAAGATGGTGAGGTGGAGCTGGTGAAGGTACACACCAAAGAAAATCCAGCAGATGCACTGACTAAGGTTCTTCCACGGGACAGTTTTCAAAAATGTATTTCGTTGTTAAAGCTGATGGACACAGTGGACGTGCTGAGGCCTTGAAAGCACCAAGGTGGAGATTGTTGGGCCTGGTGTGATGCTATCAAGGCCCAGGTGGGCTAACTTGTATTGGGCTGGGTTTGAGTCCAAGGGTTGAGATTAAATCAAGTCACGGGTGTACACGGGCTTGGGGATTAGTTTAATCTCATTGGGTTAGTCCATGGGAGTTTTTGTTGAGTCTGGGTCTGGCCCACTTCGTGGATGTATTTAAACTCTAGTCTCTAGGGTTTGGATGGAATAGAGAACAGATTCTTTTCTCCCAAAAAAAAATTCCTTCTCTCATCATAGGGCGGCAGCCCTTTCTTTCTCCTCCCCATCTTCCTCCTTTTTCAAGAAGTAAACCTAACAGGATTAGAAATCCTTAGTTCTAGTTCTTGTTGAACGGGGAATCCCATTGCTATTCATCAAGGTCTAAACCTAACTGGATTGGGAATCTTAGTTCTAGTTCTTGTTGAACGGGGAATCCCATTGCTATTCATCAAGGTCTAAACCTAACAGGATTAGGAATCCTTAGTTCTAATTCTTGTTCAACAGGGAATCCCATTGCTATTAATCACAGGTCTAAACCCTAACAAATGGCAAGTTAACCCAATATGTCCCATAACTAACCAACTCAATAGATATTTCATGTGGCCCTGATATAGGTTGACGAATATGGAAAATTATTGTTATCATAGTCAACACAACAAACTATAATAGTCCAATAGAGTCCAAAATTGGTCATTTCTCCCTCTGAAAACTAGAAAATAAGAAATTTGCACAAAATGAAGTAAAGTTTATTTCTATTCTAGTGTATATCAAATCACTTCCATAAAATACTTTAGCATCCAGACAACTCATTAGACATTATACAATCTTAAATCATGGCCTAAACCAACATTGAGTAAACATCAATGTAAAATATTCGCATGAGTGGTTCATAAACACCAAATAATATTAACCGCAATTCCGCACAGAAATTTACTAAGTTTAAACTAAATCAAACCAGCATGCCTGGTTGTCTGAAGTTAAAAAAATTGATAGGAAGCATCTGTGGAAATAATTTGCAAATATATACTCAAGTAGAGGACTTGCCTGGTAGCAGCCAATAACAAGCAAAGATGGATGAGTGGGATGGAAAACACATGAATGGAACTTGTTTCCATTACAACTCAGCTCATGCACGCATTCACCTTCACTCCCTGAACCAAATGACCACACTCGGACAGAGTCTTCACTAACAGAAGCCAGAAAATCACCTGAAGGATTCCAGCACACAGAATCAACGTGTTTCCTGTGTCCCTACAGTTTAACAACAATGTCACATTAAAAATATCACAGAATATATTAAGCTCACCTGCAAACTGGAGTATCACTAATGTAAATTTAAACATTGACAATCACACATAATCATATCTAGCGATAATTTCAAGAAATTTAATCATAGGAAAGTTGCTAAAAATACAGCAGTGCATGCTTCTGCCTTTGCCTTCACTTCCAAACAAAGATGTTGGCAAAATATAGCAACAACAGGCAATCAAGAGATAACTGGGTAACAGTGTGATACAAAATCTCTACTGCTAGAATTACACATAATCCAAAGAAATAGAACAAATAGATATCATTCAGCTTGTCTCACACCAATGTATGGATTCCCATACAAATGTTCATGGGCATATCAGGTGTGTTTGCAGGCTGATAAGCATAAATATACCGTTTGTGGTTTTGCATGGAAACCATCACAACTATGGCAGAAAAAACAATACATTAACAAAGGGGATTCTTGACTTTGTTTCAACGAAATTAAGGGTACCAATTCATAAGACTAGAATTCCGGTCATGCTGAAGCAAAGGAAGGATTTTACATAACAAAGCCAGAAAGATCAAACCCCAATCCAAAACCTTTAAGCCGATTGCATCAAACAAAGCTCGAAAGCATATATAAAATGCATGCAGTTTTGGAGCAGAGAAGCGAGTCAGCCGCTGAGGCGAGAAGCAGATGCGAGTGCAACTGCTTGAGCCCAAACCTTGAGCCTAGCCTTCACATCCCTCGGGTCATCGCCTGCTTCAAAAAAGAAGATTAAATTATATACTTCTTAGAGTTAGGCTAGTGGTAGTGGAGTGGTAAATTAACAAGAAGTGGTGGTTGGTGATCTCAGAGAGTATATGGTATAAGACCTCTATTTAACTTACCAGGGCTGGAGATCCTCCAGTTGGCGATGGGGGAATTGCCGCTGCTGCTGGTATCCACCGTTGATCCGGAGAAGGCGCAGGGGATCTCGACCGTCCAATCGCAGGGCAGCTCCAGCCCCAGATCCCGGCACACCTTCACCTCCTCCATATCCATAGACAACGTCCCCACCCCGCCTGTCGCCCGTACCAAAACCCTACACTCGCCGGTGTCCATCCCCTCCGCAGCCGCCTCCTCCGCCGACCGCTTCTTCATCTCCCACGCCCGCTCCAGCCACCGCTCTCTCGTCCTCCACGCCTCCTCCCCCCGTCCCCCCCGCCCCCACCACTCCGGCCCAGTGCCTCCGTCTCGCTCGCGTAATCCTTTACAAACCACCCCGACCTCCCCGTCAGCGGCATCCCCGGCAGCGACACTGCCCCCGTCGATGCCGAGTCCTTGTCGGAGTCCTTCCCCTCGTCCTAGCTTGGGGGATTAGAGAAGAATCTGGGGGGGGGATCAGAGAAGGAGCCTGCCGACAGGGGGGAGGGGGGGGGGATCAGAGGTAAAGGGGGGGGGATCAGAGGTTAACCTAGCTTGGCGCGGAGGGGGGGAGGGGGGGGGGGGGGGGGGGCGGGATCAGAGATAAACCGGGGGAACAATCCGACTCTGAGAGAGATGAGAGGCGTGGTAGAGTGAACCTGAGAGAGATTGGGTTCACGTCTAGTGCAAAAGAGGTATAGCCAAGAGTAGCGATAAAGATATTAGGAGGGCATTTAATAATCTAAATAAAAATTCTTATCTTAAGGTGATATAAGGTCACCATATTTGATATATTATATTTAAATAAATAAAATTTTCAATAAGATATGAACCTATTTTGCTAGTAATATGATATTTTACCATTATTTCATATTGCTTATTATAATATTTAAATTAAATTATAACATTTTTAATTATATAATTCATAATATATAAAAATAATAAAATTTAAAAATATTTTATTATTTTTATTTTAATATTAATTCTTTTAAAAAAATATTAGACATGCAATTATTTATAATAAAATATTATTATTATTAATTTTTAATTTTTTTTTTTTACTTTCTTTCTTCTCATTCAAATAAAAAAATATTAAAAGTATAAATTTGGTGACGGAAGGGCAATCCATCACTAATTCGTTACTAATATAGTGACGGATTGCTCTTTCGTCACTAATTTTGTGATGGATTAGTGACGGAAGGGCAATATGTCACTAAATTAGTGATGGATGAAGAAATCCGTCACTAAATTAGTGACGGATTGCTCTTCCATCACTAAATTAGTGATGGATAGGGCAATCCGTCACTAAATTAGTGGCGGATTAGTGACGGAAGGCCAATCCATCACTAAATTAGTGATGGATGGGGCAATCCATCACTAATTTAGTGATGGATTGCTCTTCCATCACTAATTAGTGATGAATTAGTGATGAAAGGGCAATCCGTCACTAATTTAGTGATGGATTTCTCATCCATCACTAATTTTGATGGATTAGTGAAAAAATAATTCGTCACTAATCACTAATTTGTGATGGATTAGTGATGAAAAAGTAATCCATCATTAAGTTAGTGACGGATTGCCTCATCCGTCACAAAATTAGTGACGGATTACCCAATCCGTCACTAAATTAGTGATGGATTGCCCAATCCGTCACTAAATTAGTGATGGATTAGTGATGGAAGAAATATCCGTCACTAATCCATCACTAATTTAGTGACGGATTGCTCTTTCGTCACTAATTTGTTATGGATTAGTGACGAAAGGGCAATCCATCACTAAATTAGTGATGGATTTCTTATCCATCAGTAATTTTGATGGATTAGTGATGGAAAATAATTCGTCACTAATTAGTGACGATTGTTTTCCATCACTAATTTGTGACGGATTAGTGACGAAAAAGCAATCCATCACCAAGTTAGTGACGGATTACTCTTCCGTCACTAATTTGTTATGGATTAGTGACGAAAGAGCAATCCGTCACTAAATTAGTGACGGATGTGATAGTCCGTTACTAATTTAGTGACAGTTTAGTGACAAAAAAATTAATCCGTCACTGATTTTAATTTTTTGTCACTATTTTGTTACTAAACCGTCACAATTTAGTGACGAAAATTTCCATCACTAATTTTCATCACTATTTTGACATTTTCTTGTAGTGTTAGATCTATAGCTTGGATCGAACAGCACTGATTCAGAGCTTTGGCATACAAGTGATGCGAGATTGATTGCATGGTACTTTGGACGTGCGGTTTCCTGACCTCCCATGGATTCTCGCACTTTCTCTTAGGTTCTACATCAA
>UESW01001791.1:106355-173900 GCA_900491605.1 Calamus simplicifolius | reverse complement strand
TCAGAAACCTTGCATCCATATATCTGTACAATATGTGACGCACCCTCATCCAGTGATGGTACTGATATTGATGATTGAGAGTCATCAATCTGGCATGTTCCTCCATGTTTATGACTACTACTTAAGACCCTATTACCATCTTCTTCTACCACGAGTAAAAGTAGGTACATGAACATGCTTTATTCTCTTGCATCATATACCTCCTCTACAGAGTTATGGATGGGGGCCTCACCCTCTACTCGGCATGATAGTGACTGCTGCTTATTGAAGTAGGTGGCTCTGATATCACCTCAAATGCTGGCTATATATCATGAGTACAGTGAACTGTTAGGCACCTTCTGGATGCTGGCTAAGATAACAACATAGGCACCACTGGTGGCATACGAACACGAGCTTTTGCTATAGATGTGAGATGGATGGCTGTGTTAATAATCACCTACGACTCTGCTGAGTCCAGCTATATATATTCCTTTTCTTAAGGCATTAAGAATTATTATGAAATAAGCCGCATTTTATTATAAACGTTGCTATCTTATTCATATTTTGCAATATAACAAAATAAATCTTTAATTAAAGAATAATTTTTAGTTAAGTTGATAAATATGATGTAATTAGAGCATGATGAATAGGAAATATGCACTTTCATGTGTGGTTGGCTGCTCGTGTGATCAAAATAAAACAATATTCCCAACCGAGTGTTCTTTCAACTGTCTGATATCCTATAATTTATATGATCTATATAATCCTTTCACAAAGATGATCTTCTTATTGGCACTAATTAAATTAACCTAATTGGTGCATGTTTCCTAGATATATAAGATCATCAATCTCTTCTCAAATTAACTGATCTCAATCTTTGTGGCTTCAAATCCTCAGTGCATGCAAGTTAATTCCTCTCTTTTTTGGTTTCGTTATCAGGGTCAATCTTTCATAAAAGAGTCGTGACGCGATGACACGACTTGCACTGCTTTATATTCATGCGGCTGCATGGCTAATTCGGACACAAATTAAGCTATTTCTTAGTGCTTCTTTGAAGGCACATTTGATCACCCTGGTTTTGTAAATCCAGCTTATATAATTTATAAAGCCATTTGTTACATGTAGATCCAATTCATGCAACATCATTGTACTTCAGAGCAAATAGTTAAGAGCTTTTTGCTTCTCTTGACAGTACCTGCTGATCATTATCCATTTAAGGTGTTAGTTTTTGTTTAATAATATGCATGAAACGATTGTTATGCATGTTGGATGGTTCAAGGTATCAAATGATTGACATCGGCCTAATTAATCGAACTTAATTGTAGCGGTCTAGTTGTATGGCAGATTATAGTTTAAATCTTATAATGCTATTGAATTGATTGAATTAACTAACGAGTGCTGCACAAATTTTCTTTTAGTTACTGTAAAGGGGGAAAAAGATGTAAGATGGTTGCAGTGTAACAAGTGTGCTAAGAAGATATGGATTACTTTTTACGTGCCATGAACCCCAGGCTTCAAGCGAGGCAAGCGCTATCTTGCGCCAGCCTTGAGAAATCGTGTAAAAGCCTACTTGAACGGCTTGGATGGTCGGCATCACTGGGGGCGGTAAAGGCTGACTGATTTTACTTTAACACTGCTCGTCCAGTATACAGTAATAACTTCATCTGATGGGTCAACGCATGGGAGGAGAGCTGCTGCTGCTGCCCTGATGCAACTTGCCAGAGAATCTCTTGGTAAATCTCTTGGTCGTAGTCTAACTCGTATACGATCCAAGGGTTTTGTTCTCTCTCTCTCTCTGTCTGTAAGTATGAAGCATAGATGTTAACCCTGAAACATTAACTGGCTGGTGCAACTATTGTAGGAAGGTTTGATACTTAAAATGTAGTCAAACCTAAATTCATTTACCTCTTTTATGCTTGATTTGCACAATTCACATATTAGGATAAAAAAGGTGAAGCGATTCTAGGGGTAGAGAAGGTGACAAAATTCAGAACTTAACTACATTCGAATATAGTCAAGTCTAACTATAAATAGAGTTTAATGGATATTTTTTGATATAAATTTAGTAGTTCAAGAGAGTGAAGAAGATAAAAATTGAAGAAACAAAAGGTTCATAAATAGGATTTATGGAAGTATTTGATATTAAATCAATAATTTAGGAGAAGAAGAAGCTAAAAATTGAAGGATCAAGAAATTAATAGAACTATAGAGGGTGAGGATTAGTTTTCATCAATTTTATTTATTTTCTTCAATCTTATTTGAAACATACTATAAGCTAGCCAAAAGCTAATGCAAGTAGAATTATTAGTATAGGTGGCTTCATGCCATGACCAGTCTATCAACTTTTGCATACTTGGGTTAGCTTAATATCATTTCTAGCATCCTAAGTCTACCTACTAGTCTAATTAACCTTCTTAGTGAGCTAGGTATGCATAGTCTTAAAAACTTAAATTTTAGTTAATTGGTAGCAGAGTAACTTGAGTTATAAACCCTTCAAACTATTCTTTTCATTCAATATATATGTAACTTTTCATAAGTGTATTACATGCCAGCTATGCAGCAATTCATCATCGTCACATTTTTTTGTTAGCGTTCTTGACTTCATTAAAATCTTCTAGTTTTGGTTTAGGTAAGTCTAACATTAGGATCTAAAATATAGGCAATATCTTGTTTGGTGGGTAGGAATAACACTTTTTATCCTACCAACGATTGAAGTTTGTTCCATCAAAGTTCTCCAGTCTAACCATATCTGACTCATCAAAGCAATTGTATTATCTGTTCTTAACTCCATTGCGAAATATCACCTTAAAATCATGACTGTAGCAGTAGGATACTTGAAAGTAAATCAGTACGTATACTTCTGTGACTTTGAAGCGTGTACAAAGACACAGCCTGCGAGGTGATATTTGCCACGTACCTACTCAAACAAAGAGTTCTGCTATCGGGTCTAATAGCAGATCACCACTTAGGATTACCACAAAGCCACTAGAAATCTCCTCAAGAGTTTCATTTGAAGAGAACGAAAGATCAACCACTTTACATAAGACTCATGGTCTTTGTTCATACCATTTGATCAAGAGCCATTTCTAACAATCATGTCTTCTGACAATTAATTGTTACATAATATTAAAATATGCTTCTTAAAGTTAAGTTTGCCAGCAGACATCTAGTTTCATGGCTAGTACCTAGAGGTGGGTACTGGGCCGTGCCGCCCATGGCACGGCACGGCCCAGGCCCTGATGGGCCGTGCCAGGCACGGCCCGTACCGTGCCGGCACGGCCCAGTTTACCGGGCCGTGCCGGGCTCAAAAAAAATTTTCTGTTGGCCCAGCACGGCACGGCCCATGACGGGCCTGGGCCGGCCCATCGTGCCGTGCCGGCTGGCACGGCCCACCTGGGGCCTGGCCATGAATAGCTCAAATAAAAAAATTTATAAAAAATATATATTTTTTGATAAATTAAAAAATTATTAGGAATAAAAAATTTTATTAATATAAAGCCACCATAATGGTGGGGGGTTTGGCACAGACCCCTACCAGTTTATTAATTTAAAATTAAAATGGTACATAAGGGAGGGGGGCTAGGCCTGACCTCTAGAACATAATACAATAAGTAAGAAGAAAAAAATAGAAAGATCGCAACCATCGGATCATCGCCGATCGGATGGATCGCAACCGTCGGATCGATCATCGCCGATCGGGATCATGGCTTGGATCGATCGCAACTGTCGGATCGTCTTCGATGGGATAGATCGCAACCGTTGGATTGATCATCCCCGATTGGGATCATGGCTTGAATCGATCGCAACCGTCGGATCGTCTCCGATCGGATCGATCGCAACGGTTCGATCGATCATCACCAATCGGGATCATGGCTTGGATTGATCGCAACCGTCGGATCGATCATCGCCGATCGGGATCATGGCTTGGATCGATCACAACCGTCGGATTGATCATCGCCGATCGGGATCATGGCTTGGATCGATCGAGACGTCGGATCGTCTCCGATCGGATTGATCACAATGGTCTGATTGATCATCGCTGATCGGGATCATAGCTTGGATCGATCGCAATCGTCGGATCGTCTCCGATTGGATAGATCGCAACGTTCGATCGATATAGCAGATCAGGATCATGGCATGGATCGATCGCAACCGTCGGATCGTCTCTGATCAGATCGATCATCGCCGATCGGGATCATGGCTTGGATCAATCGCAACCGTCGGATCATCGCCGATCGAATGGATCGCAACCGTCGGATCGATCATCGCCGATCAGGATCATGGCATGGATCGATCGCAACCGTCGGATCGTCTCCAATCGGATCGATCGCAACCATCGGATCGATCATCCCTGATTGGGATCATGGCTTGGTCGATCGCAGACATCGGATCATCTCCGATCAGATGGATCGCAATAGTCTGATCGATCATTGTCGATCGGGATCATGGCTTAGATCGGTCGCAACCATCGGATCGTCTTCAATCGGATGGATCGAACTGTTGGATTGATCATCACCGATCGAGATCATGGCTTGGATCGATCGCAACCGTCGGATCGTCTCCGATCGGATTGATCGCAACCGTCGGATTGATCATCGCCGATCAGAATCATGGCTTGGATCGATCCAGACGTCGAATCATCTTCGATCATGGATCGCAACTGTCGGATTAATCATCGCCGATCGGGATCATGGCTTGGATCGATCGCAGACGTCGGATCATCTCCGATCAGATGGATCGCAACCGTCGGATTGATCATCGCCGATCATGATCATGGCTTGGATCGATCGCAGACATCGGATCGTCTCCGATCGGATTGATCGCAATAGTCCGATCGATCATTGTAGATCGAGATCATGGCTTGTATCGATCGTAACCATTAGATCGTCTCGATCGGATGGATCGCAACTGTTGGATTGATCATCGCCGATCGGGATCATGGCTTGGATCGATCGCAACCGTCGGATCGTCTCCGATTGGATGGATTGCAACCATCGGATCGATCATCCCCGATCGGGATCATGGCTTGTATCAATCGCAATCGTTGGATCGTCTCCGATCGGATTGATCACAACGATCTAATCGATCATCGTCGATCGGGATCATGGCTTGGACCGATCGCAATCGTTGGATCCATCATCGCCGATCAGGATCATGGCTTCGATCAGCTGGCTGGTGCCTAGGTGCACAGTGCTCCTGGCACCAGCCGTGCCATGGCACGGCCCTTGGCACAGCCTATAAAATGGCCCAGCAAGGCCGTTCTGGCACGGCCCAGCAGGGCCATTGCTGGGCCGTGCCATGGCACGGCCCAGCACGGCCCTGCTAGGCCATGCCAGGCACGGCCCGTGATGGGCCGTGCCAGGCACGGCCCGTGACGGGCCATGCCAGGCACGGTCCGTGGCCCATTTCTTGATGGGTCACGGGCCGTGCCGAATTTATTTTTTTTTTTAATGGGCCGTGCTTGGCACGGCCCATTTGTTAATGGGCTATGCCAGGCATGGTACAGTAATTTTTCTGGCATGATGGGCTTGGGCCGTATCTGGCATGGTACAGCCCAGTGCCCATGCCTACTAGTACCTGTGCTCGTGCCAAGAGTCCAAGCCAAACGCTAAGAGTCAAAGATGTTAAATATATATTTGTATTTTCCTTTCAACTTTATCTTCTTTTGCTGTCTTTAACATGTGAAGCTTGTCTACTAACATGAAGACTTGTAAGGTCTCTCTCTCTCTCTCTCTCTCTCTCGAATTAAAAAGGAGTCACATAGTTTTTCACAAGTCCTCCTTCCTTCACCATTAATATTACAATCAACACATTTAAAAAAAAAAAAAAAACAACAACGTGAAGGTTTCTTCCATGGATTCTGTGCCTGATGGCGTGGTGGGTTGGATTTGGAGGGACAATTTCGGCCGGAATCACGCCTACGTTCCGGCGCGTGGTCAATTCAAACTCGGATGACGCTAATGCTTTTCTTTTTTTGAAAAAAAAAAAATAGTCTCCAAGTTCAGCTCGTTGTGATATTACAATTGGATTGAACTAGAGCTTGGTATGCGTAGAATTTGAGCAGTTCAATAATGGCCGTCATTGTTGTTCATACTAGGATACAATATTTTTAGATGAATTCTTTTGTTGGCAAAAATTGTATATATTTTTTTATTAAACTATTTGTTTGGGGGGAAATAACACATTTATCCTCTCATTATTATCCTTTATTTTATCAGCACAGCACTGCTGTAGCCACTGTAAGAATCATCATTTTAATTTTAATATTGAAAATTTAAGATTGCATCTTGTCATGCAAATAATGGCCGTTATAATGGTCAAGAATGATACATCATGATTGAAACCAACAGCTCTCCCTCTCTCTATTATATATTAAACCATTTTTTTCTTTATTTTTATTATGATTTTATGAATTTGGATGATTGGAGTTGGTTCAAGTTTGGAACCAACTAAAAATTGGATTTATTTCAATCATATCTTAACTTTATTAAATTCAATTGAGATTGTTAAAATTTTAATTGATATCATTAAATATCATGAAGATAATATAGGAACCGAGTTTTCTTAAATAAACATCAAAATACTTTACCAAACTGGCAAAAGAGCACCTTCAAAAACAAAAAAGGAAAAATCAAAACTATAAAATATATTTTAAATTTAAAAATTACTGATTCTATTGAATAAAACTTTCCAAGAAAAGAAAAAGCAAGATAAACTAGCAAATAATCTATTCAACAACATCATATAACATGATACAAGACTACAATTTTTGAACATAATAAGTTTCAAAAAAAAAAAAAAAACATGATATAATACAGTTGCTTTAGTAAATTAAAAATATAACTCATAAAATTATTCTAGTGTGCTGCATTCTTATCCTTTATATGTGCATCACCAATTTATCACACAAGTATTGAACCTGGTACTTTTAATGTTAACTTAGCCAATAAATTTTATATGTATAATTTTTATTAAATATAATTAAGATAAATAATTTAATTAATAGAAAATTGATTCTATTCTATAACCAATTCGGAACTAGCCCAATTGGATCGGATCAATTGTAGGTCAATTCTAAAATGAGTCAATTGATCAGTCTTAAGTTTAAAATTTTAGAATTAATTTTTATTGGATTGATTTTAAGTTTTGATTATAAAATCATTTCAACTTAATCTATGCTATCCCTAGCCATAAGTATTGAAGCTTGGCCTATCTAACGACTGAGCGTTGGGCCGAAGGAGGATGGAGGGGAGTACAACCAAAAAAAAATAGCAAAAAAAAAAATTTGATTGAGTTAGAACCCCCCTTAACTATAAGTATATAAAAAAATAAAATAAAATAAAGTTAACATGATTCATATAATTCATTTTTTTGGATAAATCTTGGGATGACAGAAATATGGAGCTTCTTATATTGGACTTCAGAAAAAACTTGCTGCACCATTCTTCGATGCAACAAGCACGCATCGATCACACAGATTGACCACATGCATACGCCAACGTGCAGGTAACAAGGCACCGCATGCACATCGGTAAATGCAGATGATCAATTCATATGACTAATTCCGTTCTACGATGCTGCAAGACTTTTTCATTAGACTTTGATTGGCCCACAACCATGTGCACCTATATAATTCTAATCAATAGTATTTTCAGCTATCCATAATGACCATCAGAATAATAAACTCTCCAGCAACTAATGACAGCTTTGCATGGTCTAATAACTGCGAATTTTTTTTTGCCCCTTTTACCTTTTTCTCCCATATTTTATTAATATCAGGGGAAAAAAACAAAGAACAGAAAGTCCTAACCACCAGGGTTTTTCAATTTTTTCGCACTAGTTGGCCAGAACTATTATGATTTTACTTGCATATTTTTCTAATATTTTGTTGTTGGCTGTGTAAAGAGTAGTTTGGTGCAAGCTGTTTCTTTGGACTATGATCAAGTTCTGAATCAAGACTATCTGGATATGTCTTGATGCAATCAAGGACTCCATGAACATTCTTGTGTTTTATAATCTATCATAGATATTGTCTTAGCCAACTAGATTTATTCTGTCACTTGTTTGCTAGCATCAGTCCATATTCTATTCATAGAGTGCATACCAGAGAGAGAAAAGGTGGTCCAACCTTGAGGCTGGAAATGTCTATTCGCTGCAGACAAGGCGTTACTTGAAGCAAATAAATTGACTCTTAATGTGGAGAAAAAGGACCAGCATGTGACGCAGATTATTGACCGTTTGGCGAGGGGAGAACAGTTGGCATGCACAATGATAGCCGATACCTTGAATTAATGGCCCATTAAAAAATATCAGTAGGAGACCACTACTGCAATTTAAGGCCAAGTACAGTACTAATAAATAGCTGAATTTATCTTTGAATCGTAAGATGAGATGAACGAGACAAAGATAAAAGTTTATCTTAAGCTCTTTTCCCTGTTGTAAGAGAATTAGATTGAGTTAAGTGAATAACCAAACAAAAATACTCTAAAAATAGAACGTGTATTTTCTTTCTTCTATATCCCTTACCTTCTGGAGAAGAAGTAAAAAAGGTTTTTGTTTTGTGCTGTAACTAGTGTGAATGGTACTCGATCTTCGTTTCGTAGCAGCACTTTATCGCAGCAACTTTTGTAAAAGCTTAAAAAAATTGTTTTTAATTTAATTTTATAATATTTTTTTAAAAAAATATTAAATAGTATTTATGGCTTTTATTTTCTTTATGGGATCCTTTAATATTTTAATATTTTAATCTCATGACTGGAGTCCGTCCATGGGTGAAACTGATAGATGAGGATTCCAAAGTTCAGTTTATAGAGGTGCTGTTAGGGATAATGAAAGATAAATAGTTTGACGTATTAGATTTGTCTCAAAATTATAAAATTACCTAAGTTCTTATGCTAAGTTGAGCTCTAATTCATAAGAAATAATTTAATAATAATTTATAATTATGTAAATCAATTTATCGTCAATCAATAATTTAAGATAGATTAGGTTATTTTATCAGAGATAGTAAAGGATAAGTTTTTAGATATTTTGGGTTAATGGTCATTTAACGATGATGCAAAAACTAATGTCTTGGGATAGATCATACTGAAAATGAAAACCTTGATCTAACTAATGAGATTCACGCTGCACCAAATGTCAAAAAATAAAATAAAAGCCAAGATAAAAAAATTGCTGCATTAATATGTAAAAAATAAAATAAAGCCAAGATAAAAAAATTGCTGCATTATATAACAAAATCTAAATAGTTAGAAGTTTTAAAGTTTGATCAATTTTACGAATACAAAATAGCCAGGCCTAGGTGGTTGAACCAGTGTGCTAGAAGATGCATCTTGCTCTTGAGCGAACACATCACAAGATAATGGTTTGAAACCCTGCATGTCACAAGAATTCTATTCAAATTATTTTTACTATAAAAATCTTCTCTTATTGATTTATTAAGAGTATCACTTGCTGCACCGAAAAACTCTAGGTGTTGTAATACCATCAAATAGTTCCATCGAATTGAAAAAAAAAAAAAAAAGTTTAAATACTTATGACTCAAATCCATCAACTAATGGATTAATTGGACTAATAGATGGGCTTGAGGCATTACAAATAATATCAGAGATGAGGAAAGGGCTATCAGAGCTAAGCCAAGTATATAAAAGTTAAAAAAACTATTTATGGAATAGTAGTAGAGTCCCGCTATGGACTATTTATACGATCCGATGCAGGTAGATTCTGTCTAACTGATCCAACTCGAATAGATTCTATCAACTTATGGTATGCGACATATTAGTTAACTTTCAATGATGATTTGGTAGATTCTGTTTATTTTGTGGCATGCAATGTACCAATTAACTTTCATTCAAGTTTTTAGGTCATATGATTTCGATCCATTAATGAATTAATTGAATAATCATAAATGCTGCATGTTTGCATCATTTCCCCATATCAAAAAGCTGCACTTTATGCCCCAGTGCAGCTACAACATGTGTGGATGTGAGGTGATCTCCCTTAATCTCCTATACATGTGAAGAATTTTCATCTTGCATTTCACCTCCCTGGTGGCTTCTCTTGCCATGGCCATCTCCATCATATTAACTGTTCTTCTTCCTACGAGGTGCCATGGTAACCTTTGTGTCTCACTAAATATGACAAACTATTACAACTAGGAGACTACAATGACAGAATCTGATTGACTTCAAGCGATAAACAAACTCAGTTCTCACTTCCAATAAACACACAAACAAGAGTGGGATACAATGCTTCTACTCTTAAGACTGAACAGTTATGCTGAATTAGCTAAAGAGAATAATTGCCAATAACTTCTAAGTAACTTCTAGCCATGTTCTTTACCCTCTTGAGTTGTTTTGCAACTATCTTGGTTCTGAATTTGTTGATAAAATAATCATTAAAGACTTTCTAGTCACGTTGTCTTGGTGGCTTCTATATTGACAGCTGATGTCTGTTTCCATGCTCCTAATTTTCTGGAGCCCATTCTGGAAGCTGCAGCTATATATTAGCCACTGTTGACTGAATAAATCACTTGGTAGCTGAGAGAGACTAAATGACAGGCATGCTCAACTGCATTGATTTGTTTTCTTCTGACCAAATACATCACTTAGTAATTGAGAAATTGTTCAAGCATCAACTTTCGGCTTCAACTGCATCAAGTAGTTTTCATGACCGAAACAATGCTTATATTCATCTACAGTGTTTTTCAAATTAGTAACCTAAATTTATTGGCCTAAGTTTATCTTATTCGGTTCATTCTAATTTCATTTTTGCTAGTCAAAGAAACAAAATATGATATCAACAACTGTTAATATAGGTCAAGACAAATATATGATACAAAATATTTGGCTCCTTTGCGAGAATAATTGGAATGCACAATGGTATCCAATAGCTTAATGGCCCACATAAATTTATTAGCCGAAGAGACCACCGCAATTTAAGACATGAAGAGAACAGCTAACTAAATGATTGACTTGTGAGCTTATCAAACTCTGTTTGATTATGGTTTCCTGTAGTGGATGAATTAATGCAGGTGATTGGTCTCAAAACTTATAATTCTAATTTTTTTAATTTAAATTGAGCTATGATTTAAGAAAAAAATATTTAATAATATCAAATAACAATAATTGAAAATTATATATATAAATTAATTTATCATCAACAATATTATAAGATGTATTAGATTATATCACTAGAGATTATAAAAGACAATTTTTTAGATATATTGCATCAAAGATCATTCAATGATAATACAAACTAATATCAAACCTTAAACCTAATTAAAGACGTTCATGGTGCACCCAATGTGAAAAAAAAAAGAAGGAAAAAATTACAGCATCCATACAACAAAATCCAAATGTTTAGAAGTTTTAAAGTCCAATTGTAATGTCTCAAGATCATCTATTGATCTAATTAACTCTATTAGCGGATCAAAATTATTTGTCCCAAAAACTCGAGGAAAAATTAATTAGTAGTAAGTGGACTTGAATTATAAGCATAAGCCACTTTCTTTCACATCCAAATGGAAAAATTTTTAGAGCGTTACAAATGATATTAGAGTCGATTCAGTGTGTAAAAGTTAATGAGTAGGAAAGAATTGCCTATGATCCAACTTGAAGGTAGATTCTGACTAACTTATGATGTACGTCAAGGACATCGCAGATTATAATGCTTAAATTTTGATTCATATTGGATGAAAAAAAAGCATTATGTGCTTATAAGTTAAGTTTATTTACTATCAATTAATTTTTATTTAAATTTTTAAATTAAATAATTTTTATATAAATAAAATATTTAGACAAATAAAAAAAAAAGACCAGTACAACCACTGACCAATAAAAGGAGATACCTGCCCAGCGCGAATGGCGCTTGATTTGCGAACTGCTTCACCTTTATGGGATGCCATTCAATAATTGTCCACTGAATTAACTTTAGAACTAATCTCTTGCCCACGCACACACTTCTTTGTCCACAGAGCCCAAGCTGTTGATGGGTTGTTTGAATCTGTTGTCATGCGGCCCGTCCTGTGCACCAGCCAGATATCATCACATAAATAATGTACAATCACAAGACCAGCTGCCCACCACCCAAAGGCCAAAGCTCTAACCGCACCCCCATTGTTTATCGAAAGCTCCCAAACAAATCATTTGGGTGGCCTCCTCCCTTTCTATTATGCCTTCCTACTTTCCGCATCTGCCGACAAACTTCACCAGCCCTCAACGTCCAAATTAAAGTCGAGAGACCGTGCTAACAACCCATGCAAACTCCTCCTTTCTACAACTTTCCCATTCCTACAACCCCGTTATATCATCAATCCCATATTCCCATCCCACATCACCAGCTAATTCCTGCATGAAATTTATATAATCCCATCCCATCCCATCATCACCAGCTAATTCCGATATCACGGATTAATGAAAGGTTACGTTGAGTTTATAGAATCCCAGATTGCTCGGGCCACCGCCTTCTCACGAGAGAGACTGCTTTTGTTTGTCTCCATAGCATCCAAGACGCGTGTCCTTCGGCTTTCTCGCCTCCCAACAATGTCAGCACCCAACCCCGACGACAAAGCTGGCGCCATCGCCATCGCCACCGCCACCGCCGCCGGAGCCAACCGGTGGATGCTTCGCAAACTCCTCACTGCAGCCCTGCTTGCCACACTTCTCTTTTGGACCGTCATCGACCTCTCCGTCGTCGCCGGCGGCGCCCCTCCCCCCTCCCTTCACTTCCGCTACTACCTCGGCTCCTACTCCGCCTCCACTTCCTCCCCCGCCACCGCCACCGCTGCCACGCCGCCTCCTCCACCTCCCGACCCCCCCGCCTCCTCCACCGCTGCCGCTAGCCACTTCTGGAGCTGGCTCTCCGTCCCGATGCTGCCCAACTTCACCTCCACCCTCCTCTCCCGCTGGCGCGCCGGTGGTGGCGAGCCCTGCCAAGACTCCCCCGCCGCCAACATCTCCGTCCCCGCCCTCGACGGCGTTCGCCCCATCGAATTAGCCGCCGGGGAGATCCACGAGTTCACGCTCTCCGCGCTGGACGCCGCCGGGCGGTATCGGTGCGTCGGCGGGGACTACTTCGAGACCGACCTCTCCGGCGAGTCCTGGAAGTCCCGCCCGCCCGTCTTCGACCACGGCAACGGCTCCTACACTTTCAAGCTCCAACTCCACCCTCAATTCGCCGGCGACTACGATCTCAGCATTATCCTCCTCTTCCGCAGCTTCCAGGGGCTCAAATACTCGCCGGAGCGGTTCAAATACCGGCGAGAAGTGAGAAAGTTTCAGATTAGGTTCTTAAAGAGTAATGTCTCGTTGCCGGAGCTTGGAGTCTGCAGCAGCGCCGACTTCTCTCGCGAGATCTGGTCCGGCCGGTGGACTCGACACGGCAAGAACGAACAATGCGGCGTGGACAACGACGGCCGGTACCGCTGCCTGGACTCCGATTTCCCCTGCGAAACGCCGTGGTGCGACGGCCCGCTCGGTGCGCTGGAGAGCAACGGCTGGGTCTACTCAGCTCACTGCTCTTTCAAGGTCTTCACCCAGGACTCGGCCTGGAAATGCCTTCAGAACAAGTGGCTCTTCTTCTGGGGCGACTCCAACCACGTCGACACCCTTCGGAATCTCCTCAATTTCGTGCTCGGATTGCCGGAGATTCCATCGGTTCCCCGGCGATTCGACACAAAGTTCAGCGACCCGAAGAACAGCTCTCAGAGCGTGAGGATCACCAGCGTCTTCAACGGGCACTGGAACGAGTCCATGAATTACATGGGCTTGGAATCGCTTCGGAACGAGGGTTTCCGGCAGCTGCTATGGAAATACTTCTCCGAGGACCGAGCGCCGGACGTGATGGTACTGAACTCCGGCTTGCACGACGGAGTCTACTGGAAGAGTCTCCAGAGATTCGCCGAGGGGGCGGAGTACGCGGCCGGGTTCTGGAGGAGGTAATGAGGCATGTGAGGGAGAGGGGAAAGGGGACGGTGCCGAAGCTGTTCTACCGGACGACGATTGCGACCGGAGGGTATGCGAGGGACCTGGCGTTCAATCCGAGCAAAATGGAGGCTTTCAATGGCGTGATGGTGGAGAAATTGAAGAAGAAAGGGCTGGTCACCGGCGGCGTGATCGACGAGTTCGACATGACGTTCCCGTGGCACTACGACAACCGGTGCAATGACGGGGTGCATTACGGCCGGCCGCCGGCCAAGGCGCGGTGGAGGGACGGCGAGGTTGGACACCAGTATTTTGTGGACCTGATGCTGGCTCATGTGCTCCTCAATGCGATCTGCCATGGGTGACCAGCGTTCGAGGCTTTGATTCGATGAACGCCCTGCCTGCCCGTGGTTGGCTCTCAACACTTTGAGCTCTAGAATCCAGGGGTGGCCATAGACGAACTCGAGGTTGAGATTATATCATATAGAAGAGAGAAAAGAGAAGAATTTAGCCTGATGTAATATAGTTTCATAGTCTGTATTCATGATTCATTTTGGCACGCGTACAATATGGCTGATATCGTAAAAGAGGATCCTGTAATTTTTACGGAGATTTTGTTCTCGAGTAGAGCTGTAGATCATCATGTATTTATGTGTTGCAAAAGTTTATGATTTCATAATAAGAATACAATCATAGGTGCCTGATTACTCTACACGCTTTCTAGCATCTGTCAATGATGCAAGTTGGTTCCCATTTTGTTCTTTAGAAGAAAGCCCTGGTACAATGGGGACCAACATGCTTGAAAGCTACATCATCTTGAACATGCTTGAAAGCTACATCATCTTGAAAGCATGGCATCCAACTCCTACTTTCATTTCAAAATCTCTCTTGAAAGGATGGCATCCAACTCCTACTTTCATTTCAAAATCTCCATTGTTTAACCATTTGAAGAACATAATTGGTAACCACTCATGCACTGTCAAAGCCGCCTTCTAGAAAAGAAATAAATGCCAATTCATACTGTACACACATTCAAATTTAGCTAAGTTTAAATTTAATTACTATTTTTATTCTTAAATTCAAACAGTTCATAACTTTGAGCCGTTGCCCTGCAAGATGGAAGCTATAAATTTGAGTGGGTGAGAGAAAGTGATTGCTTGAAAGATGGAAGCTATAAATTTGAGTGGGTGAGAGAGACGATGTAAGTGATTGTTTGAAAGATGGAAGCATAAATTTGAGTGGGTGAGAGACAATTTAAGTGATTGATTGGAAACAACTTGCTCTGCAAAGCAACATACAAATGAAGGAAATGTAAGTCCGACACCTTGTTTCAGCTTAACTTCTTGTTTCCATCTGTGGTTTACTTGGCCAATTATTTTTAATCCCTCACTCTTGTATGAGTTGTTTAAGATAGGACGCAACTCAATATAACAACAAGACACAACTATGCCTAAGGCTTAGTGCAACTGCGTAGAAAGATTAATGGTAAGCGAAATGTTACCAGGAGAATCATAAAATAAGAGTCATGCCGACAACCATGGATCAATTTGCCTCAAGCATTCCTAATTTTCCCTGTGAATGTTTTGCATCCTCTTTTGTTCTATTTCTATTTGGAGCTCTCCAGTTGAAAGCAGCTGATTAACTTGGTTAGTCACCGTACTTCCAAAGCCATCTCAACCTCCCCTCCTTCCTAACCTCATGTTTCCTCTGTCTCCTCTGCTCTGTTCCATTCTGATTTAAGCCTGGCCATGCCTGAAAAAGATTTCGCTGAAGTAGACCAGGGTCAGCTCTGACTAGGGTCAGAGCAGGCTCATGGTGGTGTTAGACTGTTAGGGTTAGGCCCAATCCGGCCCATGAACTTCTCTAATCTCATCTCTTCTAATGGCCAGGATCGGATGGAATGACATCACATGATACTGCCAAAAGATTTGGAATTCTGAGCCACTCCACATATAGCTATGTGCCAACTCCTAGTCATGCAAGCTATTGGGACTTAATATTAAATATCCATCATTTTTCCTCTGTTTTTCCACCTCCAAGTTGTCTCCACTTGGCTTGTTTGGTTTGGATCTGCACTTTTCTTATACTAGAAACTATTCTTTTCATATATTAACAGAGGAGGAGAAAGGAAAGCAGATGAAATTAAAGAGGGGGAATCTGTAATGGGTGTGCCCAATATATACTGCTTTACAATTGCACAATTTATCTCTTCTCCACAGAGAAATATATTGGAACACTACCATTCCAGTTTCAAATTTAAAAACTCTCCCAGTGGCACGCACTACGAAAGAGAAGGTATGGGAGACGCGGAGGGATTCCCCCAGCATCATCTCGCAGGGTGACAGGCTCAACGATCCTTGGCTAAGGACTTTTTTTTTTTGTCTAATACTTAAAAAATAGTTTTATATTTGATAAAAAAAAATAAAGTATTGTATTTTTATAATTTAATTTTATTTGTTATTTATTAATCTTTATTTAAACTTTTGAGCCATGTAGTTTCGTTCTGAGTTTTCTAGCATCAAAAGTTTTGGCTCATCGATCTGTTAATAAATTAATTGAATTAATAGATTGGCTTGAAGCATTATACTTTGCAACATAAATACTGGGAGGACCACCGTTTCTTCAAGAAAGATAAGATAGATATCAAGAGAGTCGGCAACAAGCCATATCTGAATTAGAGTATGCGCTTATTGGTAGGACTCCAGGATGACAACAAAGTTTATAGTTTATTATCAAAACGGCGCAGGTGAAATGGAAGCCATATGGGGGAATGAATATATTATTTCTAATGAGGGGTAAAATTATCATCGTATCAAAACTCATGCTGACAAAAAGGGTCAAGACCATTTTTTATTTTCGATTAAACAACTATTATATCTGAAAAACAACATAGCTGATATACCTCGGCAAGGCCGAGCCATCCGCGAACCAAGTCACCCTCAGATTAAATCACTCCGAGCCATTTATCTTGCCCCAGCAAAGCCGAGCTATCCTTTTATCTCGGCCGATCCGAGATATTCATATGTCTCGGTAGAGTCGAGGCATTCTATCCTTATATTTAACAGCACAGAAATTTTATGCCTCGGCCAAAGTTTCTGCTTCGGCCAGTTCAACCACGGCCAGACCGAGACATTTAAATGCCTCGACAGAGCCGAACTATTTTGTACTTTAGGTAGGCCGAAAGGCCCCCGACCCTCTGTGGAAACAGGCGCGGAAGAATTCAAATTCATGGTAGTTTGACAAGATTCCAGCCGCATAGGCCCCCAACGACCTCGAGCGAAAAATTATGCTAGTGGTATCGGAAATGGCCTAGAACCTATAAAATCACCGAATCTCAAAGCATCAGCCAGCTACTTTATCCGTCGATTCTCTAACTAACTAGATACTGATACTATCGATCTCATAACAAACTCGATTCGAATCTGAACGGTTTTGAACCCCCTATGACACATCCAAGGAATCAGGTGATCGCTTATAAATACCCTTATCCTAAAGCTCCTCAGGTACGCTAGCACTAACACTCTGACTAAAACTCCATTAAAGCTCAAGCAAAGCTTAGAACTTTTGAGAGGCCAATTTTTGAGGGACTCTTCTGTGGGAACCTTCTTCTCACATCTACTTGCTGTAAATCTTTACTGACTTAGGCATCGAAGAGTCTTCCGCAGAGGACCATCTCAGATACTCTCTATGTGAGGACTGTCTTGCAGGTTTTGTTCGAGTAAGAGATCAACGTTTAGATTCGAAGTCAAACTGCATCTAAGTTAGAGAGCGAATTTCCGCATCAATAATTCCCAACAGGCGCAAATCATTATGTCTTCAAGTTCAACTCTTGGTGGACAAATTCTGGCCTGGAGCCATGAAAGCTTAATTTCAAATCTTCTAAGCCTGACATGCAGTCGTGTGGATGCGACTGAAGAAACTACCGGCGGAATGATGGTCAAAGGAAAAAATTGTGGAGATCTCATGAGTGGCAGAAAAGTCATTAGGGTTGGATAACTGGACCAAGCAGTCACGCCTTCCAAACTTTGCTCGTGTCTGTGTTTCGGTCAACCTGGAAGAATCCCTGGCTCCTGGCTGTGAGAATATTTTCGTGTTCTGTTACGCATGCGGACGAGTGGGGGCATGGGTGTTGGATTGCAATTACCCTCAATTTCGAGTGGCTGACTGATATAGTCGAGAAATAAAATATAGATCGAGATACAGTCGATTCGCAAGGAATACGATGGAACTCTCGACACAGGACCCGGGTCAAGGGCGGCCCCTCAGGTCCTGAACAACCTCCAGGGTCTGGACGGCCTTCCGGTCCTGGACGGCCCCTAGATCCTGGGCGGCCTCCAGAGTCTAGGCGGCCCCTAAGTCCTGGACGGCCCCCGGATCCTAGGCGGCTCCCAGGTCCTGGATAGCCTCCAGGGTCTGGACGGCCTTCCGATCCTGGGCGGCCCCTAAGTCCTGAGCGACCTCTAGGGTCTAGGCGGCCCCTAGGTCCTGGACGGCCCCCGAGGTCTGGGCGGTCCCCGGCCTCTAGGCGGCCGCCAGGTCTTGGGCGGCCCCCGGATCCTGGACAGCCTCCAGGGTCTAGACGGCCTCCCGGTCCTGGGCGGCCCCTAGGTTCGGGACGGCCTCCAGGGTCTAAGCGGCCCCTAAATCCTGGACGGCCCCCGAGGTCTGGGCAATCCCCGGCCTCTAGGCGGCCGCCAGGTCCTGGGCGGCCCCCAGATCCTGGGCGGCCCCTAGGTCCTGGACGGCCTCCAGGGTCTGGACGGCCTTCCGGTCTTGGACGTCTCCCTGCTTTGGGCTATAAGCTATCATGTCTGGAACATAGCCCAAGAATTATCGAACATCATAGCGCTTTAAATGGCTTAAATAAGACAAATGCCAGAACGTCACCACTCATCGAAAAGCTCAAATAAATGAGATATTGAGCACCCATTTTAGAGTCAGAACTTTCCACTAACTCTGACATTCCCTGGGGAAGATTGAAACTCATCATGGCGATCCTTGACTTCCAGAACAAGCTCCTTAATGCCTCTGGCGTTGATTAACAGTAAACTAACACGTGGCAAGCCCTTGCTGTGACTGACCACTAATCTTATATACTAATCTTACATATTAATCTCATTCGATAAGATTCGATAAGAAAAAGAAAAAGAAAGGAAAATATGACTTGACGCTGATGACATGATGACGAAAGCCAGGGAGCGATCTTTTCTTCAGAAATTCAAGAAGTATAAAAGGGGCTGGAATTCAGGGAGGAGGGGGATCTTTTCTTCCTTGAGCCGGGGATCTTGCACAAGAGAAATCTTTCTATCTTTCTGGTGATCAAGCATCAACAGATTGGCGCGCCAGGTAGGGTGGCGAACCTTCGACTCCTTCTGATAACTCTGATCTTCCCAACATGAAGACGAGATCTCCGAAGGAAGACCTTTCCCAAGGGTCTGGGGGCATCTCTCATCTCCTGATCGGATTGAGAGAACCCCCGACCCGACCGAGCTGGTCCGGCCAAGCTCTCTTGCTGCTTCCTTACCACCATCAGTATCAGCTACTCCCCAAGATCAGTTGGCCACCCTCACACAGCAAGTTCAAACTCTTGTTGGGATGGTCTAGCAGCTGCAGGAGCAACATTCCAGAGGAGCCAAACGGCGGTTCGAGACACCCTTGCATTCTAGGTCGGCCACCCCTGTTAGCCGGCAATCTACCCGGGGAAGATCTCCTCCTACAAGGCCTCTACACCCCTATGCCTCAGCGACGGCTCGTTCTCAAGGCTCCCGGGGTGGATCACGCTCCCTTACCCGTTCCTCGGGTAGCCCACCTGCCATGCGGCGACGGGGTAAGGAGCCACAGAGGGAGCACTGCCAGTGGTGTTGCCGGTCTTCATCTTCTTCCCCTGAGCCAGCTGGGGGAAAGATGGCTGATCAGATGGAGAGGCATCTCGATGAACAAGACCGGAGGTTGGAAGAACTTAGCCAAAGAATCAACAACCAGCCGGGGTCGGATTACGACACCCGCCCTCCTCTTACCCAGCGAATTATGGAGGAACCTATCCCTAAGAGGTTCCATTTTCCTCAACTTGACCCTTATGACGGCACCACCGACCCTCTGGATCATCTGGAAAGTTATAAAGCTATCATGCAGGTTCAAGGGGCGACTGATGCCCTCTTATGTATTGCTTTTCCAGCCACACTCCGAAAGGCCGCTCGTGCCTGGTATTCACGTTTGCCTGCGCGCAGCGTTGACTCCTTCCGACAGCTGGAAAGATCTTTCCTAGCTCATTTTGATGCTTGTCGGAAGATTCCCCGAGTGGCGGACAGTTTGTTTCTGTGCAGCAGCAAGATGGAGAATCTTGAAGGACTTTATAACCCGATTCAAGATGGCGGCTCTGAAAGTCTACCACCTCGATGATGCCGTGGCTACTCTAGCTCTGAAGCAGGGGCTTCGCCCCTCCCGTTTCACCTACTCTTTGGATAAAAGGCCTCCCTGCTCTTAAGCTGACCTCTTGAGTCGTGCGCAGAAGTACATCCGCACCGACGAGGCCGATTCGTCGAGACAGGGCGTTGAAGGAAGGACTGGTAAGAGGCCAGCTCGCCCGGAGTCAAGCGGGCCCTCTCCCAAGAAGTCTGAACCCTCGCGCCGGCCAGCTGAACGCCGCAAGAGCTTGGCCCCCAGAGAAGATCATCTTACACCTCTCCTTGCACCCCGAGCCCATATCCTCATCGAAATTGAGAATGAACCTTATCTGCGGCGCCCGCCTCCCTTGAAGAAAGGTGCCGCGCGTGATAGAAGCCGCTACTGCCGTTTCCATAGAGATTACAGCCACGACACTGAGGAGTGCCGCAATCTGAAGCAAGCCATTTAAGAGCTTATACAAAGGGGATATCTAGGGCAATATATTCAGAAGGAGATTCCTCCTGTACCAGCTTTGATGGGCCCTCCTCCACCTCAGGCCAACATTGACAATGCCCCTACGGAGCGAATGGTGGGAATGATTGCCCGTGGAGGAACGTCGCTTCATAAGAGGCCAAGAGGAGAGGGAGAGTTGGAAAATGTAACCCCTTCTAGGGGAGATATGACTGCTGAAAGTGTTGTAAAAGATGATAGCGTCGTCGTCTCTATGACGGTCGCTAAGCATCCTGTAAGAAGGATTTTAATAGATAATGGGAGCTCCGCCAACGTGCTTACTTATGATACATTTCTTCGAATGGGTTTATCTATCAACTCTCTTCGACCTATGGCTGTTCCTCTGGTTGGCTTTACAGGAGATTCTATACGGGTGGAGGGCGAAATCACCCTACCCGCTACGGCAGGATCGCCGCCACGTCAGAGCACGGTGATGTTGGACTTCTTGGTAGCCCGGGTGCCCCTGGCATATAATGCCATTCTTGGCCGTCCTGGATTAAATATGTTAGACGCGGTTATATCTACTAAGCGTCTACTGGTGCAATTCCCTACCAACCAAGGAATTGGCGAGATGCATGGGGAGGTAGACTCAGTCAGACCCTGTTATCATCTGGCTCCCAGTCCTCAGACGGTCACGGTTCCCCCAGCTGCCAAGTCGTTCGACCCTAGGGAGACCGAGCAGAGGGGGGAACCGGCGGAACGTTTAGTGTCTTGGCCTTTAGGGGCGACCCAGACAAGATTGTGCAAATCGGCGAACTCTTCTCTCCTGAAGCTCGGAGCCAGCTCCTAACCTTCTTGCAGACGAATGCGGATATCTTTGCTTGGAAAGTGATAGACATGATCGAGATTCCCCCGGAGGTAATCACTCATCGGCCTAACATCAACCCAGAATGTCGGCCGGTCCGTAAGAAAAAAGGAGCTTTGCTCCTGAGCGGCAAAGAACTATAGATGAAGAAGTAGACAAGTTGCTTATGGCCGGCCATATTCGAGAGGCACAATACCCTGACTGGCTAGCTAATGTGGTCATGGTCCGGAAGACCAGTGGGGGATGGAGGATCTGCATTGACTATACTGATCTTAACAAAGCTTGTCCTAAAGACAGTTTTCCATTGCCGCGGATCGACCAGTTGGTGGATTCTACTTCCGGCTACGAACTTCTTAGTTTCATGGATGCCTTTTCGGGGTATAATCAGATAAATATGAACCCCTCAGACGAAGAACATACCTCTTTTGTTACTGAAAGGGCATTTATTGTTACAAAGTAATGCCCTTTGGATTAAAAATGCCGGAGCCACCTACCAAAGGCTGATGAATAAAGTTTTCAAAGGTCAACTCGGCCGTAATATGGAGGTGTATATGGACGATATGCTGACGAAGAGCACTTGTGCTGCCAATCATATCACTGATCTGGAGGAAACTTTCCATAACCTTTGGCTCCATAGAATCAAGCTTAACCCGCGCAAGTGCGCGTTTGAAGTTACCACAGAAAAATTCTTGGGTTTTCTGGTGACCCGGCGGGGAACTGAGGCAAACCCGGAGAAGATTCATGCCATTCTTGATATGAGGCCACCAACCTGTAAGAAGGAGGTGCAACAGCTCACTGGAAGGGTGGCAGCGCTGAGCCGATTCTTGTCAAGATCGGCGGAGAAGTGTTTGCCTTTCTTCAAAATTTTACGCAGGGTAGACGGTTTTGAATGGACGGAAGATTGTCAGCGAGCTTTTAGTGAGCTTAAGGAATTCTTATCTACGCCGCCCCTGTTGTCTAAACCTGAGGAAGGAGAGAAGCTCTTTCTTTATCTTGCGACTTCCTCAGAGGTCGTCAGCTCCGTTCTGGTGCGCATCGACGACCAATCCATTCAGAGACCTGTATATTATACTAGCAAAGTACTCCACGGCGCGGAAGAAAGTACTCCAAAACGGAGAAGGTTATTTTTGCTTTGTTTATCTCCGCCCGGTGGCTCAGGCCATATTTTCAGGCTCATCCTATAGTTGTACTCACTGATCAGCCCCTCAGAGCTATTTTGTCCCATCCTGACACATCTGGCTGATTGGCTAAGTGGGCCATCAAGTTAGGGGAGTTCGATTTATCCTTCCAACCCCGGGCCGCACTGAAATCCCAAGTCTTAGCCGATTTCTTGGTGGAGTGTACTTGGTCTGAGAAACATCGAGAAGGTTTCCCTCAAATTCCTTCAGATGTCGGCAAGGAAAATGATGAGGCGCGGATCCTCCATGTCGATGGGGCCTCTAACTCCCAGGGAAGTAGAGCCGGCCTTATCCTTGCCAGCCCGGAGGGCATGGTATTGGAGTATGCTCTCCGTTTCCTATTTGAAGCCACTAACAATCAAGCTGAGTATGAAGCCTTGTTGGCCAGGATTAAACTGGCGCATGGGCTGGGGATCAAGCGTCTCCGAGCTTTTACTGATTCACAACTCATTTCTGCCCAAGTGGCCGGGGAGTATGAGGCCCGATATCCCATTATGTCTCGGTATCTAAGCAAGGTGAATCTATTAATCCCCTTACTGGATCGCTTCACTATCAGCTACATCCCTAGAGGAGAGAATGCTAGAGCCGATATGTTGGCTTGGCTCGCTACATCAGCAGATAACGCCATGGGCAAAACTTATGTTGAGTACCTGGAGGTGCCTAATATTGAAGCCATGGAAGAAGCTCTGCCAGTTGCACAGGAGGAAACGTGGATGGACGCCTATATCCAATACTTGAAAGACGACATCCTCCTGGCTGATCATGGAGAAGCCAAGCTGCTTAAATGGAGAGCTTCCAAATTCATATTGCTGGACGGCCAAATCTACAAGAGATCTTTTTCCCAGCCTTTTCTCAAATGCGTCGGTCCGGCAGACGCAGATTATATTCTCAGAGAGATTCATGAAGGCGTATGCGGAAATCATGCGGGGAGCAGATCCCTGGCACGTAAAGCTCTCCGACAAGGATATTATTGGCTAACCATGCAGGAGGACGCTACCGAGCTAGTGAAGAGATGTGACCAATGTTAGCGGTACGCTTGTATTCAACGGCAACCGGCTTCCTTGTTGAGTCCTCTCTTCGCCCCATGGCCCTTTGCCCAATGGGGTATGGACATCCTCGGCCCTTTCCCACCAGCGTCGGGACAGCGGAAATTCCTGCTTGTAGCTATTGATTATTTCACTAAGTGGGTCGAGGTCGAGGCGCTCGCCCGGATCACTGAGGCCAAGGTCAAAGCTTTTCTCTGGAAATCTATCGTCTGTCGATTCGGCATACCTCATACTCTTGTCACTGACAACGGTCGACAGTTCGATAATACTGCCTTTAAAGCCTTCTGTACTGACTTCAGCATTACTCATCGATTCACCTCTGTCGGCTATCCGCAGTCCAATGGAGAAGCCGAGGTCACGAATCGTATGATACTACAAGGGCTGAGAACCAGACTGGACACATCTAAGGGAAGATGGGTGGAAGAACTCCCGAGCGTGCTCTGGGCTTATCACATGACTCCCAAGACGCCAACAGGAGAAACGCCTTTCAACCTGGTTTTCGGCTCTGAAGCTGTTATCCCTGTTGAGATTGGCCTGCCCAGTATTCGAGTGGAGTCATATGATGAAGCTGACAATCTCTCCAATTTAAGAGCCAGTCTTGATCTTATTGATGAAGTAAGGGACCGAGCCCAAGTCAGGATGGCGGCCTACCAACAGCGGGTAGCGAGATATTATAACGCTCGCGTCCACCCGAGAAGTTTCCGCCAGGGAGATTTGGTCCTTATGAGAGATAAAATATCTAAACGGTGGAAGGGGGCAAGTTGTCCCCGAATTGGAAGGGCCCTACCGAGTCGCTGAAGTCCTTCATCGCGGAGCATATCGACTCGAAGATTTAAGTGGACAACTACTCCCTCGAACGTGGAACGCGAGCAACCTACAGCAATACCATCAATGATGTAATAGGTGTATTTATCTAAGGAATCAATAAATGTACACTTCCGAAGGTTTCTTGTAGATAATTCCTCAAAAGGAACTCGACGGCCCCACGGTCCTAAGGACACCCCTAGGCCGGTGCTACAAGCCCCTGAGGAGGTTCAAGTCCAAGGCCTAGGCGGCCTCGAGTCGATCTCTCGAGCTAGTATCTAATTACCCTCGAGACAATTCCTCAAAAGGAACTCGATGGCCCCACGGTCCTAAGGACACCCCCAGGTCGATGCTACAAGCCCCTGAGGTGGTTCAAGTCCAAGGCCTAGGCGGCCTCGAGTCGATCTCTCAGGCTAATATCTAATTACCCCCGAGACAATTCCTCAAAAGGAACTCAACGGCCCCACGGTCCTAAGGACACCCCCAGGCCGGTGCTACAAGCCCCTGAGGAGGTTCAAGTCCAAGGCCTAGGCGGCCTCGAGTCGATCTCTCTGGCTAGTATCTAATTACCCCCGAGACAATTCCTCAAAAGGAACTCGACGGCCCACGGTCCTAAGGACACCCCCAGGCCGGTGCTACAAGCCCCTGAGGAGGTTCAAGTCCAAGGCCTAGGCGGCCTCGAGTCGATCTCTCGGGCTAGTATCTAATTACCCCCGAGACAATTCCTCAAAAGGAACTCGACGGCCCCATGGTTCTAAGGACACCCCCAGGCCGGTGCTAGAAGCCCCTGAGGAGGTTCAAGTCCAAGGCCTAGGCGGCCTCGAGTCGATCTCTCGGGCTAGTATCTAATTACCCCCGAGACAATTCCTCAAAAGGAACTCGACGGCCCCACGGTCCTAAGGACACCCCCAGGCCGGTGCTACAAGCCCCTGAGGAGGTTCAAGTCCAAGGCCTAGGCGGCCTCGAGTCGATCTCTCGAGCTAGTATTAATTACCCCGAGACAATTCCTCAAAAGGAACTCGATGGCCCAACGGTCCTAAGGACACCCCAGGCCGGTGCTACAAGCCCCTGAGGAGGTTCAAGTCCAAGGACTAGGCAGCCTCGAGTCGATCTCTCGGGCTAGTATCTAATTACCCTCGAGACAATTCCTCAAAAGGAACTCGACGGCCCCACGGTCCTAAGGACACCCCCAAGCCGGTGCTACAAGCCCCTGAGGAGGTTCAAATCCAAGGCCTAGGCGGCCTCGAGTCGATCTCTCAGGCTAATATCTAATTACCCCCGAGATAATTCCTCAAAAGGAACTCGACGGCCCCACGGTCCTAAGGACACCCCCAGGCCGGTGCTACAAGCCCCTGAGGAGGTTCAAGTCCAAGGCCTAGGCGGCCTCGAGTCGATCTCTCAGGCTAGTATCTAATTACCCCCGAGACAATTCCTCAAAAGGAACTCGACGGCCCCACGGTCCTAAGGACACCCCCAGGCCGGTGCTACAGCCCCTGAGGAGGTTCAAGTCCAAGGCCTAGGCGGCCTCGAGTCGATCTCTCGGGCTAGTATCTAATTACCCCGAGACAATTCCTCAAAAGGAACTCGACGGCCCCACGGTCTAAGGACACCCCCAGGCCGGTGCTACAAGCCCCTGAGGAGGTTCAAGTCCAAGGCCTAGGCGGCCTCGAGTCAATCTCTCGGGCTAGTATCTAATTACCCCCGAGACAATTCCTCAAAAGGAACTCGACGGTCCCACGGTCCTAAGGATACCCCCAGGCCGGTGCTACAAGCCCCTGAGGAGGTTCAAGTCCAAGGCCTAAGCGGCCTCGAGTCGATCTCTCGGGCTAGTATCTAATTACCCCCGAGACAATTCCTCAAAAGGAACTCGACGGCCCCACGGTCCTAAGGACACCCCCAGGCCGGTGCTAGAAGCCCCTGAGGAGGTTCAAGTCCAAGGCCTAGGCGGCATCGAGTCGATCTCTCGGCTAATATCTAATTACCCCCGAGACAATTCCTCAAAAGGAACTCGATGGCCCCACGGTCCTAAGGGCACCCCCAGGCCGATGCTACAAGCCCCTGAGGAGGTTCAAGTCCAAGGCCTAGGCGGCCTCGAGTCGATCTCTCGGGCTAGTATCTAATTACCTCCAAGACAATTCCTCAAAAGGAATCGACGGCCCCACGGTCCTAAGGACACCCCCAGGCCGGTGCTACAAGCCCCTGAGGAGGTTCAAGTCCAAGGCCTAGGCAGCCTCGAGTTGATCTCTCGGGCTAGTATCTAACTACCCTCGAGACAATTCCTCAAAAGAAACTCGACGGCCCCACGATCCTAAGGGCACCCCCAGGCCGGTGTTACAAGCTCCTGAGGAGGTTCAAGTCCAAGGCCTAGGCGGCCTCGAGTCGAACTCTCAGGCTGGTATCCGACTACCCCCGTGGTGGCTCTTGGAAAAGGACTCGGCGGCTCCACGATCCTAGGGACGTGCATAACGCTAATCTATGAATTAAACCTCGAGGGACCGGAGGGGGAGATGATTCCTTTTACTTCTTGTATGCATGATGGTTAAATATCATAAGCCAATTGACTGCAGTAGCAAACAAACAGGAACGAAGAATCGACGTTCATTCATTCAAAAGTCAAACTGTTACAAAACTTCAAAAAAAAAAAGAGAAGAGAAGAAGAAGAAGAAAGAAAAAAATCGGAGAAGGAGAGAAAGGAGCGAAACCGTGATTTTACCTGGAGCGCGGCGGTAAACATCGTATCGAAAGCCTCCTCCAAGGGTAGGCCCCTCATTTTGGCTTGAAACCGGGCAGAACCGAGAGTTTAAGAACTATTTCTAATAAACGGCTCTTATACGCCAAGCCCTGGCCGGGCATCTCTGAGGGTTGGATCGGATCCTTCGAGATGTCCGGGAGAGCGGAGACATCTGCTCCTTCTGGCGGTTGCAGGTCTGGCGGACAGGTCTCGGCCGACCCTTTGCTCCCGGAGGGCTCCCCGGTATTTCTGGCGGAGGGAGAGGCAGCCCCGATGGCCCCTCCACAGGGAGACCCTTAATAGGTATCTCGGCGGGGAGATTCTCCTCTCCCTCATCCTCCTCCACTAATATAGCCTCGGGGAGAGTTGCTGGAGGCTGGGTCGAGTGTCCCGGCTCCCCTTGACAAAGCCTCTTCGGCTCGGCCTAGTCACGTCGCGGGCATTTCCTTTCCTTTTCCGAAGGCCTGATATTATTGCGTCCTGAGAGAACTTTATTGCTGCAAAATCGAGAGTCCACAGTTAATCAAAAAGTGCTCTAGAGATGTCACACATAAGTAAAAAGTGCGTGCTAAAATCCATTCCTATACACGTACTCAAATATAAAGTACCCCAAAAAAAAAGAGAGAAGATAGTGATGACAAAAACAAAACTCTTCGAAGCTCACCGGGCGCTATAGGCAATGACACCGGCATAGACGCAATCTCCCGAAGGTTATCTTCTGATAATAGTTCCTTACTAGGGGGCACAACGGTGGACACCAAAATATTAAACAACTCCTGATCTCTCTCCTCGATAGTCGAGTTCTGATTAGAGCTAGTATCAGGAACGTCCCAGTTTACATCTACCCCCTCTAGGTGAGTGTAAAAGAACCACGACTTCCACCCCTTAATTTTGGAAGGAAGGTTGAGCCCTAGGACTCTCCTGGGCCTAGACGCAAAACTCCACCACCCGTCCCTTATGGGGTTCCGAATCCTATATAAAGCCCTAAATAGGGAGAGCCGGGCGGGAGCCCCATGGAAGCGGCAAAGCACTAAGAATGAAAAGACGATGCGGATGGAGTTAGGGGTAAGCTGTGCTGGGATGAGGCGGTATCTATTTAACAAATTCATGAAGAAGGGATGCAAAGGCAATTGAAGGCCGCATTTGAAAAACTCCTCATACAGCACGACCTTCCCCGGTTGCACAAGAGTGACCCTATCCTTGGGGAGGGGAACGGAAAGGCGAATATGGTCAGGGATCTCAAATCGGGCCCTAAGGTTCCTAAGATCCTGAGGGGACGTGATTGAAGCAATCTCCGTTGGACCAGCAGACTTAGGGATAGCTACCGAAGGACCTACCTCTGGCTGGTGGACGAAGAGGAAACCCTAGGGGGGGGTAATGCCCTAGATGCTAGCCGCGGGGCTAGTTGATCCCCCCCGTATGGTCACGCCCCTGAGGGCTTGGCAGCGTGCCTGGATAACCTCCTCGAGGGAGGGCTCGGCCAGAGGGCTCTTCCCTTTTCTGTCTCGATGAGGATCCATGAAGAAGAAAAAGGAGAAAGAAAGGTCGACTAACCTAGGCTTGAAAGAATGAGGATACAGGAGACGTGACAAGAATAAGAGGCGAGAGATAGGAAGGATAGACCCCTTTTTTATATTTTCTGAACATAACCCCTCGAGCGCCACAAAACCACGTGGCGACCCTTGAGTGGAGCCGGACAGATGAAAAGGCGCTATCCTCTTGGGAATACGCCTTCGTTTTATCTTTTTCGAAACGTCAATCTGTGGTGTTTACAAATTCAAATTTGGTTTTTCGCCCCTCCCCCTTCTGCACGTGCGATGCAGCTGAGCACAAGGGGCAGGGGCGAGGGGGCATATGATATAGTCGAGAAATAAAATATGGGTCGAGATACAGTCGGTTCGCGAGGAATACAATGGAACCCTCGACACAGGACCCTGGGCAAGGGCGGCCCCCCAGGTCCTGGATAGCCTCCAGGGTTTGGACGGCCTCCCGGTCCTGGGCGGCCCCTAGGTCCTGGGCGACCTCCAAGGTCTAGGCGGCCCCTAAGTCCTGTACGGCCCCCGGATCCTGGGCGGCCCCCAGGTCCTGGACAACCTCCAGGGTCTGGACGGCCTCCCGGCCCTGGGCGGCCCCTAGGTCCTGGACGGCCTCCAAGGTCTAGGCGGCCCCTAAGTCCTGGATGGCCCCCGAGGTCTGGGCGGTCCCCGGCCTCTAGGAGGCCGCCAGGTCCTGGGCGGCCCCCGGGTCCTAGACAGCCTCCAGGGTCTGGACGGCCTCCGGTCCTGAGCGGTCCCTAGGTCCTGGGCGGCCTCCAGGGTCTAAGCGGCCCCTAAGTCCTAGACGGCCCCCGAGGTCTGGGCGGTCCCCGGCCTCAAGGCGGCCGCCAGGTCCTGGGCGGCCCCCAGGTCCTAGAAAGCCTCCAGGGTCTGGGCGGCCTTTCAGTCTTGGGTAGCCCCCATGTCCTGGGCAGCCTCCAGATCCTGGGCGGCCCCTAGGTCCTGATGGCCTCCAGGGTCTGGACGGCCTCCCGGTCTTGGACGTCTCCCTACTTTGGGCTACAAGCTGTCGTGTCTGGAACAGAGCTTAAGAATTATCGAACATCATAGCGCTTTAAATGGCTTGAATAAGACAAATGTCAACGTCACCATTCATCGAAAAGCTCAAATAAAGGAGATACTGAGCACCCATTTAGAGTCGAAACTTTCCACTAACTTTGACATTCCCTGGGGAAGATTGAAACTCATCATGGCGATCCTGACTTCCAGAACAAGCTCCTTAATGCCTCTAGCGTTGATTAACAGTAAACTAACACGTGGCAAGCCCTTGCTGTGGCTGACCACTAATCTTATATACTAATCTTACATATTAATCTCATTCGATAAGATTCGATAAGAAAAAGAAAAAGAAAAGGAAATATAACTTGACGCTGATGGCATGATGACGAAAGCCAGGGAGGATCTTTCTTCAGAAATTCAAGAAGTATAAAAGGGGCTGGAATTCAGGAGGAGGGGGATCTTTTCTTCTTTGAGCCGGGGATCTTGCACAAGAGAAATCTTTCTATCTTTCTGGTGATCAAGCATCAACACTGACAATCCTTAGCAAGTTGTTTCATCTACTAAGGTCTAAGTGATGAGTTGACTCAGAATAAACCGGGTGCTGACCAGAGTGATGATAGCCGAGCGGACGTTGTAACCCAGATGAATTTGGAAGATGGCAGGACCAACGTTACAAAAGAGAAAATATCAACAAAGGTGGAAAGCAGTTATCCGATCTGGTAAACGATTCGAAAGAAAGGAAGACGATGATGAAGCCAAGCGAGGATTCCTCGAAACCATGCATGAAACCTGACTCTTCGTCACCCAGATCCTCAGCTTCACCAACTCTGCTTGCATCACAGGATTCTGGGAGAACGCTGGAACCGACGCCCAGCCATCTCGACGGATTGGGGCATCCTTTGGTGACCGACCTCCGATCTCGAGCTGCTAGGCGGTCGCTAGTGTCTGGTTTATGTTGGATTAGTTTCTTAAAGTAATGAGAATCTTAAACAAAGTGGGAACCTAGTTGTTTTAGAGTTAAGAATCTGTTTTTAATTATCTAATGGATATTGTCTCTTTAGTTTTCTTTTTTTAAAAAAATAGAATTCTACTTAAAAATAGAAGTCCTATTTGAAAGATTAGTATCTTACAAAGAGTAATAAATTATTTGCTTTAGAAATCAAGAATCTATTTTTAAATATTTAATGATTATTTACCTATTTAGTTTTATTAAATGAATCAATACCCTATTAAAACTTGAAAGTTTATTTGTTTTACAAGATTAGTATTTTATAAAGAGTAAGAAACATATTTGCTTTAGAATTTTTTTTTTATAAATACGAATCAATGAAAGTCATTTAATATCAAATTAATAGTTCAAAAGGATAAAAAATATAAAGGTTAAAGGACCAAGAAGATTAATGGAGTCCTTGAGCATTAGAAATTAAGTATCAGTTTCTATTAATTTTATCTTGAAAGATAAGTAGTGATTGACCACTTTTAGATTTTATCTTTTTTTGAATAAATAAATGACTATCACCCTAAGATGCTTGGTTTATGAATGTAACATTCTTGCATATTAATCATAATTGCCATGATTATATTTGATATTAATTATTTATTACTCATGATGAATTGATAAAGATATTGAATTAATCATGAATAAGATTTAATGAGAGATGATGAAATAGAATTAAAAATTTTAAACCTCATCATGCCAGATGACTAAGATATCCTACTAGTGAAGCTATACATTAGAAAAATCTATAATCTTTAGGGATATACATGATTGATACCCCTATCAGTGGGGCTATACACTAAAAAAACTCATGACCTTGGAGGTTATACTTAGTTGGTATCCTTTATGTGGGAATTATACACTGGTGATATCTATAACTTAGGGGCTATATCTTGGTTGCTATTCTACCTGTGGGGCTAAAACACTGGCAATATGATTTCAGTATAGTAGGATTAGAGGAGATGATACAATGAGAATTAAGAGTAGATGACATGATATAATGAAAACTAAAAATGTGATAATTATAGATTATATATTTCAACTAATAAATCATATATGTTTACTGTTATGATATTATATTTTAGAAGGCTAATCATTACATATTAAGCTTCGAAACTTATTATATTTTATCTTTTCTTTTTAGATACTGCTTAGTAGCTGCATCAAGATATTAATAGGAGAGTGCCTAGATATGCGGAAAGAATAAAATAATTTTTATGAATTAGTTGTTGAGACTTAGTATCTTTTTTAAAATAATAAATTTGTAGTCAATGTTTATTTTATCTAAGAGGAGCTCTTCTCATAGATCGAGACCAAACCGACCTAAAGGAGAGCCTTGCTCCTAGATTGAGGTCAAGATAGCCCAAAAAAGAGCCCTTCTTTCATATCAAGACTAAGTTGACCTAAAGGGCGATCCTTCTCCTAGATTGAGACCAAGCTAATTGAAGTGGGAGTCTTACTCTTAGATCAAGGCTAAAGTAGCCTAGAGAAAAGTCATACTTCTGATTCAAGTCAAAGATGAGCCACACTTCTGACTCAAACCAAATATGAGCCATGCTTCTATCTCAAGCCAAAGAGGAGCCATACTTTCAAGCTAAAGAGAAGTCATTCTCTTAAGTCAAGCCAAAGATGAGTTATGCTCCTAAGCAAGTCAAAAGGAGTCATACTCTTAGTTCAATCCATAACGAGGCTAGATGTTAGTTAAAGCTAAAGAGAAGTCATGCACTTGATCTAAGTCCAAGAGGAGTCATGCTCCTAATTCAAGTTAAAGTAGATTCTCGCTTTATTAAAGACTTAGAGCCTTACTTTATCAAAACTTTGGAGCTTTGCATCATCAAAACCTTAGAATTCTGCTTCATCAAAAATCAAAGCTATACTCTATTGAAGTCTGGAGCCTTGCTCTATCATAAACTTGGAGCCTTGCCCTACCAAAATCTAGAGCCCTGCTCCAGTAAAAATCTGAAGCTCGACTCTATCAAAAAAGCATTGCTTCATCAAAGACTAAAACCTTAGTCCATTAAAGACTGAAGCCTTTTTTTATCAAGGACTTGAAGCTTTGCTTCATCAAACCTTTAGAGTCCTACTCCATAAAAAATCAGCCTTACTCCATTGCAAACTGGTGCCCTGCATAATTAAAGACTTGAGCTCTACTTAATCAAAGAGTTTGAGCCTTGCTCTATTAAAGATTTAGAGCCCAGCTCTATTGTAGATCAGAGCCTCGCTCCATCAAACATCGTTGAGGATTCAAAACCTTGATCCATCATAAGCCTTGCTCCATTAAAAGTCAAAGCCTTACTTCATTAAAAACTTAGTCTTGCTCTCCCAAGGTGCTAATAATGGGGATGATATGAACAGCACCTACCTATATAAGGCTCGAACTTAGAACTAAAAATAGGTCATGAGGGCAAAAGAAGGATATACATACGATATTAAACTTAAATCATAAAAGAATAATAATGTTACCTTAGAACTCAAAATAAATATAAATATAATAATGAAAATAAAAAATTTTCTTTCTCGCATATGCATACATCTACACCAACAAAGTTGACAAGAATGTAACTTCTTAATTACAAGTGTTGTAGACCTTGAGAGTGAGTAATTAACAATGGGTTTTGGCAACTACTAAAAATCAAAACTTTACATTACCTATAAAAAAGTCACCATTAAAAGGTATAAAACTCAAACAAATATACTCTTGTTGGAAATTATATCCTAAAGCCAATCATTGATGATTGTGCTAATGTAAATTGCATATAAATATATTAATAAAAGTTATTTAGCAGTTTATTCATTACAAGAACATCTTCTTAAAACTCCTAATAGTAATGAAGCCCTCAGGATCTTCTTTCACGATAAAGGATGATTTATCTTTGAAGATCCTCAAAAGAGTTCGCGACCAAATGATATACTATGACAGAGCCATAGTGCTATCAATTATAGGACGTTGTATATCATATTTGTTGGTTGTCCTTTAACCAAGGAGTGAAGAGACACTAGTATGACATACAAGTGAAAGTGTAGGAGTACATTTCACCGAACGTGACTCATTTCCGGATACTCTGCTGTCAAGAGTTAATCCGATAAATATGAGTATAAGTATCCTTAAGACCTAAAGATCACAACCGATAACTTGCAAGCAACTCATTGTACTTAGGTGCTAGACCACCTGAATTTTTAATCCAGCTACGAAAGGTTATTGGGTGCAGTCAAGTACTTGTGGTAGTCAGTTGTGAATCAAGATGGAATTTGACCTATCCTGTTAAAAGGAGAAATGCTTGTGTTTCAATTTAGCAAGACCTTGGTCAAGGCACTTCATGTGAAGGTCACATGATCACTAAAGTTGAAATTACTTTATGGATTTGCTGTTTGGAGTTGACAGGCTCTTAAGCCATCCTTTGCATTTGTGGTCAAAAGGATGAATTATACGGTAACTATTTCTTAGGGTTCTTTGAGTTTGCTTAGTAACTCTTCGATCTATCTGGACGTCGGGTTCCATTGCTAGATGGGCACATCGATTAGTATAAAAGTTGTTTCTATGCTACCGGCTTAGGTTCGAACCTAGAGAGTCACACGCATAGAAGTTTCCTAGGATGATCTATTTACCGATCAACGATTGAGAATCGTATATGATTTAATTAATCAATTTGATTGATTGAATTATCTCAATTGGGTTAAGTACAAGTGAATAAGATTCAATTAGGTTTAAGTCTATTAGAATGACTAATCAATTTCAAATATTGATTTGAAATTAGACTTGATTTAGATTTAAATAGATTCAGCACTAGCCAAATTTGATTTGGGCTAGGACCATGATCTATGTAGGTTCAATCTAATAAATTCAAATCAGCTTAAACCAAAACCCAAACCTAAACCCCATGTGTGAAAATAGTTTTCTCGCATAAGGATCTCACATGATGAGATAACTAAAATCTTATCTCATGAGAGATTAAATTCTCATGAAGAATTTAATGTATTAACTTAATCTTCTCCAAATGGTTTCCGTTGGAATTCTAAGTGTTAGAATTTATATGGAATTAATGTACCTCTTTGAATCAACCAGACGATGAAATTCTAAGTGTTAAAATTCATATCTCTTTCATTTTCACCGAACGTCAAAATTAACAAAACGTTGGAATTTAAGGGTTAGAATTCATAGGTTTTCTCCAAATGTCAACATTGGAGTTCTAAGTATTAGAATTCATGTCTCTGGTTTTCACCAAACGTCAACGTTGAAATTCTAAGTGTTAAAATTCATGTCTTTGATTTTCACCAAACGTCAGAATTCTAAGTATTAGAATTCAATGAGCTAAAGGCTAAATTGAGCCTATAAATTAGAGAACATTCTTCACCAGAAAAAGACACGATCATGTTATGGATTGATATTCCAAAGAGTTAGAACATAAAATCCTGATATGATTCTGGTATTAGCAAAAGTTTGGTGGATCTTGGAAGAAGATTCAAGTGGAAGGATTCAAGATCAGTAAAGTTATTTTTCTGCGAGCTAGCACTCCCGGGAATCCGATCATTTGGGAACTTCGCGTGGGTGATACTAGAGGCCGGATGATTGAACGGCTGTAGAGCACAAAGGATTTACCAATTATTCTTAAGGTAAGTGATATGATCCCTAGATCTTAAGGCAGGCTTCAAGACAAGTAGTATGACTTCTTATCTTGAAGATCAAGATATGATCTTGATGATTTTATTTATATGCATAATTTAGATCAAACGATCCTATAGTATAAGGCAAAGATATGATCTTGATGCATGTTAGAAAGATTAATATTTAATCTTTAAGCTTTTGCATTGGTAATTGTTATCAAATTTTAAAATACATATGCCTTGGAGGTTATTTCTCCTACAAATGGTATCAGAGTATGGTTTCATCTTGATCTAATTTATAGCATGTAAATTAGTGTTCCTATTAATTTTGTAATTATAGCTAAAATGGATCACCAGGCTATCCAGTCATAGATGGATTAAAAATCCATATTACCCCATTCAACGAGGTATTCTATGACGTATTGCGATGTCGTTATGGTTCTCTCATCTTTGATACTTAGTCAAAAGATAATTCAAATTGATCTTTGGCATCAAAACACAGATTACATACACTCTCAAGAGATGTTTATATTTGATACATATTGATGTTGTATAAAAGCATGATATTTGCATGTTTAGTATAAAAACATAGATATGAGATATGATAGCTTGTTGTCTATGTTATGAAACATACAAATATTTATGAGAGTCTTATTTAAATGTTAAATATTTATTCATAATCTTTTTAGATATGATCTAAATATAGGAATTATGAGTAGTTATATAATGCAAGTGATGCATGATTCGAAATATATAACATGGAAGTTATGTAAACATGAAATATATTTAATCTTTTGGGTTAACTAAATCAGGTCCATAAAGGGTTAGACCCTAAGGTTTAAATCAAATGGACTATAAGAGTATTTGATCAAATCTAAATTAAATTATATTAGGTTAAGGATGCTCTAAATCAAACAATAGTTGTAGTTGATCATGTGGTTACAGAACTTTGAGAAGGACAACCAGCTCTCTAAGGGTTTGGTTAATGTGGTTGAAAGATTTAAGGTAGGACGTCAACCTTTGGGAAAGGGAAGAAGAAAAAGAATAAGAAAAATGTGCAACATACTAGGATATCTATAAGAGGTCAAATGCAAAAAAAAAAAGTTAATAAAAGTCAGACTGAATGCTATCATTACAAGATGAAAGGGCACTGAAAGAGGAACTATCCTCTTTACATTGTCACACTTGATCCAATAGGCCAAAGAAGAAAAAGGGGCAAGATGTTCTCAACAAAGTATTTATATGATAACATCTTGTAATTTTTTTGTATATGATAATCAGACCTGGGTATTGGATACTGGGAGTCCTTTTAAACATTTCCAATTCATTGCAGGGACTACAGGTCACTAGAAGATTTGAAGACAACGAAAGATTTCTCAATGTCAGGGATTGAAGATTAGTTCCAGTTCTGGTATTAGGAGTTCTTGAAATGGTTTTCAATAGAAATGTCATTGTACTAAATGATTGTCATTTTTGCCCAACGTTCTTGTTGAACATAATCTCTATAGGCCTTCTGGCCAAAAGTCATTATGAAATTTTAATAAAAGATGTTACTTTGAATATCATTATGAATGGAGTCACTGTAATGACTGGGCATTTATCTATTGGCATTTATATATTATCACAGCCTGTGAATGTAGTGTACAAATCAAGGAAGCGCCCTAGAATAACTGATGTCATAGATATTTATCTTTAACACCATCGGTTGGGTCATATCAATAAGAACAGATTAAACATGTTAACCCATGAGGGCATCCTTCGAGTTGATGATTATGAATCATTAACTATCTGTGAATCCTGTCTTCTTAGTAAAATGATCAAGTCATCTTTTACTGAAAAAGATGAAAGAGCTAAAGAGCTATTGGGTCTAGTACATACTGATGTATGTGGACTAATGAGCACTTATGCCAAAGGTGGATATTACTACTTCATTACTTTTACAGATAAGCTTTCTAGGTTTGGTTATGTCTATCTTTGAGACATAAATCCGAATCGTTTGAAATATTCAAACTATATCATAAAGAAGTAGAAGAACAAACAAGAAAATGTATTAAGACCCTTCGATCAGATCGAAGAGAAGAATACCTTTCAAATGACTTTGTGACATATTTAAGAAAGAATGAGATTCTCTCCCAATATATTCCTTCAAGAATATCGCAGCACAACAGTATGTCAGAAAGAAGGAATCGAACCATATTAAACATGGTTCGGTCCATGATGAGTTTTGCAAGCTTGTCAATGTCATTTTGGGAATATGCATTAGAATCAGCTTGTCATATTCTCAATAAGATTCCAAATAAGTCTATTTCTAAAACTCCACATGAGATGTGGTATGGACATAAATCGGTTATCACCTATCTGAGAGTCTGGGGGTGTCCGGCTTATATGAAACATGCAAAATCAGACAAACTTGAACCTAAATTAGATAAATATTTTTTTATCGGCTATCCGAAAGAAACCAAGGATATTACTTCTACAATACTGAAGAACAAAAGTTGTTCATTAGTAATAGAGTAGCTTTTCTTGAAAATGAGTTCCTTAGGGAAGGTACAAATAGATCTAATGTTAAACTTGAGGAAGTTCATCAAGTAGAAGGAACAACACAAACCTTTGAACCCTTAGAATCTGAGTTGATTAGATCAAACTCAAAACCCATTTTAGATGCACCATTAAGGCGATTTGGTAGAGTACCACATCAATCGGACAGATACTTAGGTTTCTTGGTCCAGAATGAGGATCATATTGAGCTCAATGAGAACAATGAGGATTCGATCACCTATATGGATGCTATGCAAAGGACTGACTCTGATAAATGACTTGATGCAATGAAATCCGAACTTGATTCCATGAAGGACAATAATATATGGACATTAGTTAACCCACTCGAAGGGATAAAACCCATAGGGTGTAAGTGGGTTTTCAAGAGGAAAAGAGACGCAGACGGAAAGGTAGAGACCTACAAAGTACGTCTGGTTGCCAAGGGGTATCGTCAACGTTATGATATTGACTATGACGAGATATTTTCTCCTGTGGCAATGCTGAAATCCATTCAAATTATGCTAGCTATAACAGCACACTTAGATTGTGAGATTTGGCAGATGAATGTTAAAACCGCTTTTCTAAATGTTAATTTAGAAGAACAAGTGTATATGATACAGCCTGAAAGTTTTATATCTGAAGACGAGTCTAAAGTGTGCAGGCTACAGAAGTCCATGTATGGACTTAAGCAAGCATCTAGGAGTTGGAACATACGATTTGATAATGTGATCAAATCTTATGGCTTCGTTAAGAATAAAGAAGAACCTTGCATTTATAAATGGGCTAACGGTTCCGTTATAGTATTTCTTGTATTATATGTGGATGATATTCTCTTAATTGGAAATGATATTCCTGCATTACAAGGAATAAAGACATGATTATCATCACAATTCTCCATGAAAGATCTGAGAGAAGCATCCTACATCCTAGGAATGAAAATCTATAGAGATAGATCTAAGAGGATGCTTGGTTTATCCCAATCTATGTACATTGACACCATGCTAAAGAGGTTTAGCATGAAGAATTTCAAGAAAGGCTATCTTTTGATAGGCCATGGAATTCATCTTTTTAAGAAGGATTGTCCGACAACTCCTAATGAAAGAGAACGTATGAGTCAAATTTATATGCTTCGGTAGTGGGATCGATTATATACACCATGACATATACAAGACCAGACGTTGCATACTCACTAGGAGTAGTGAGTAGATACCAATCTGATCTAGAAGAAAAATACTGGCAAGTTGTTAAGACAATCCTTAAGTATTTGAGAAATACTAAGGACAAGTGGTTAGTCTATGGAGAGTCTGATTTGAAACTTGTTGGATATACTGATTCCAGTTTCCAATCAGATCATGATGATAGCAAAAGTGTGTCGGGTTTCGTGTTTATCCTGAATGGTGGTGTTGTTTGCTGGAAAAGTTTTAAGCAACATGCAGTGGTAGATTCAGTGTGCGAAGCTGAGTACATCGCTACATCAGATGCCGCGAAAGAACCTGTGTGGCTGCGAAAATTCATCTCCGAACTTGGAGTGGTACCTTCCATAGATGGACCACTCCTGTTGTACAGTGACAGCACTGGTGCCATAGCTCAAGCAAAGGAACCACAAGCACATCAGCACACCAAGCACATACTGCACTAGATTCATCTTATTCGAGAGATTGTAGAACGAGGTGACATAAATCTTCAGAAGATTGACGGAAAGAAAAACTTAGGCAACCCATTTACTAAAGCACTCAGCATCAAAGAGTTTGACGACTATAAGTTGAAGATGGGTATTAGATACTGTAATAAGTGGCTTTAGGCTAAGTGGGAGTTTATTGGGAATTGTATCCTAAAGCCAATCATTTGATGATTGTGCTAATATAAATTGCATATAAATTGATATATTAATAAAAGCTATTTGGCAGTTTATTCATTACAAGAACATCTTCTTAAAACTTCTACAATCTTATTCGAGAGATTGTAGAATGAGGTGACATAAATCTTCAGAAGATTGACGGAAAGAAAAACTTAGGCAACCCATTTACTAAAGCACTCAGCATCAAGAGTTTGACGACTATAAGTTGAAGATGGGTATTAGATACTGTAATAAGTGGCTTTAGGCTAAGTGGGAGTTTATTGGGAATTGTATCCTAAAGCCAATCATTTGATGATTGTGCTAATATAAATTGCATATAAATTGATATATTAATAAAAGCTATTTGGCATTTATTCATTACAAGAACATCTTCTTAAAACTTCTAATAGTAATGAAGCCCTCAGGATCTTCTTTCACGATAAAGGAGGATTTATCTTTGAAGATCTTCAAAAGAGTTCGCGACCAAATGATATACTATGACAGAGCCATAGTACTATCAATTATAGGACCTTGTATATCATATTTGTTGGTTGTCCTCTTAACCAAGGAGTGTAGAGACACTAGTATGACATATAAGTGAAAGTGTTGGAGTATATTTCATTAAATGTGACTCATTTTTGGATACTCTGCTATCAAGAGTTAATCCGATAAAATATGGGTATAAGTATTCTTAAGACCTAAAGATCACAACCGGTGACTTGCAAGCAACTCATTATACTTAGGTGCTGGACCATCTGAATTTTTAATCCAGCTACGAAAGGTTACTGGGTGTAGTCAAGTACTTGTGGTAGTTAGTTGTGGATCAAGATGAAATTTGATCTATCCTGTTAAAAGGAGAAATGCTTGTGTTTCAATTTAGCAAGACCTTGGCCAAGGCACTTCATGTGAAGGTCACATAATCACTAAAGTTGAAATCACTTTATGGATTTGTTGTTTAGAGTTGACAGGCTCTTAAGCCATCCTTAGCATTTATGGTTAAAAGAATGAATTATACAGTAACTATTTCTTAGGGTTCTTCGAGTTTACTCGGCAACTCTTCGACCTATCCGGACGTCGGGTTCTATTGCTAGATGGGCACATCGATTAGTATAGAAAGTTGTTCCTATGCTACCAGCTTAGGTTCGAACCTAGAGAGTCACACACATAGAAGTTTTCTATGATGATCTATTTGCTGATCAACAATTAAGAATCGTATATGATTTAATTAATCAATTTGATTGATTGAATTATCTCAATTGGGTTAAGTACAAGTGAATAAGATTCAATTAGGTTTAAGTCTATTAGAAGGACTAATCAATTTCAAATATTGATTTGAAATTAGACTTGATTTGGATTTAAATAGATTCAAGACTAGCCAAATTTGATTTAGGCTAGGACCATGATCTATATAGGTTCAATCCAATAAATTCAAATCAGCTTAAACCAAAACCCAAACCTAAACCCCATATGTGAAAACAGTTTTCTCGCATAAGGATCTCACATGATGAGATAACTAAAATCTTATCTCATAAGAAATTAAATTCTCATGAAGAATTTAATGTATTGACTTAATCTTCTCCAAACTGTTTCCGTTGGAATTCTAAGTGTTAGAATTCATATGAAATTAATGTACCTCTTTGAATCAACCAGATGATGAAATTATAAGTGTTAGAATTCATATCTCTTTCATTTTCACCGAACGTCAGAATTAACAAAACGTTGGAATTCTAAGTGTTAGAATTCATAGGTTTTTACCTAACGTCAATGTTGGAATTCTAAGTATTAGAATTCATGTCTCTGATTTTCACCAAACGTCAACGTTGGAATTCTAAGTGTTAGAATTCATGTCTTTGATTTTCACCAAACGTCAGAATTCTAAGTGTTAGAATTCAATGAGTTAAAGGCTAAATTGAGCCTATAAATTAGAGGACATTCTTCACGAGAAAAAGACACGATCATGTTATGGATTGATATTCCAAAGAGTTAGAACATAAAATCCTGGTGTGATTCTGGTGTTAGCAAAAGTTTGATGAATCTTAGAAGAAGATTCAAGTGGGAGGATTCAAGATCAGCAAAGTTCTTTTTCCGCGAGCTAGCACTCCCGGAAATTCGATCATTCGGGGACTTCGCGTGGACGATACTAGAGGCCGAACGATTGAACAGCTGCAGAGCACAAATTATTTACCAATTGTTCTTAAGGTAAGTGATATAATCCCTAGATCTTAAGGCAGGCTTCAAGACAAGTAGTATGACTTCTTATCTTGAAGATCAAGATATGATCTTGATGATTTTATTTATATGCATAATTTAGATCAAATGATCCTATAGTATAAGGCAAAGATATGATCTTGATGCATGTTAGAAAGATTAATATTTAATCTTTAAGCTTCCGCATTGATAATTGTTATTAAATTTTAAAATATGCATGCCTTGAAGGTTATTCTCCCTACAACTCTTACACCCAATATCGTTTTAATTGAGATGGTCTTGTTGAATAGGAGGATAGTATGGAGGTCGACACTAACTCCCATCACGACCTTTCAAGCTCCAACTCCTACCACTACTGACTAGTAAGATTTAAAACTATTGCACCTCAAAACTTTATTTTGATTGTTTGGCCACTAGATCAATAGAGCTAAAGTCAAGGAGACCCAAAGAGGATGGAATAGATAAGCTCTATCCCCTCTGCTTATATAAACCCAAAAAGAGATTGTAGATGATAAGACATTGCACACCCTTTAGATAATAAGCCATCAGTAGTGCAATGTGAGTTGACACATCAAAGCATATGGTTGTTCTCAAGATGACACATCATTATACATCACTTTAATTTGAGAGTGATAGTGACAACTCAAAGATTGGCCAAATTCTTAAAACTAACTACCCATGAGTCATTGAGCTTGGTCTACACTAACTTAACTGACCAACGCTCATGAGTCATTGAATTCAATCAAATTTATCCTGAACCCAATGTAGACAGATCATTATAAAAGTAGGGCAAAAGAAGTTCAAACAAGTCAACCATCAAGCTACTTTCATGGCTTAAGCATAGACTCAATCTCAACCCTCAAAAGTAGGGGATAAGTGATGCGGCATGAGTTAGCTAATCTAAGGCTAGAAGGTGGCATAATGTAAGAGAATGGATTGTTCTATATATCTTCTCAAAGATGGAAGTCTCAATCAGGAGCAGCTTCTACCAAAGCTACTACTCAAACCAAAAATGAATCCTATCAAAGGTGTGACTACTTTGAGCATGAGTCCTTCTTAATCCTAAAAGGACTCTTAAACCTTATTTAAGAGAAACTCTACCAATTAAAGGTATTGCTATATTCTAACCCTTAACTCATCAAAACCATATATAATGAGTGGCTAAATTTAAGAGGGACTCTATCAAATGCCATAAAAGCAGCCCTAAATTACAGATAACCAAGATCCAATATATAACTCTAAAATATTTTAGTGCACTATCTCAAGAGACTTAACGGTTTTGTTTTACTTTTATCAAAAATTTTGTGTTGACTTAAGCATTAGAGGATTGCTTTAACAGGCAATCTTTAGGCTTTTCTTGCTCTTTTTCTTTCTCTTGTAAAAATGTGCATCAAGTGGATGAAAAAAGTGCTCTGCTATTCAAATTAAGATTGAAAATTAATCTTAAGTTAAATTTCAAGATCAAGCTTGATTTTTTTTTAATCACTACTTTGAGCTCAATTTAAGTTTAATTTTAAGTCAAAACTGAACATGAGCTTACTTCACCATTTAGAATAATCCTAAATCAAGCTAAAATCAACTCAAAATTAAATAAAGCTTGGTTTAAGCTTTAATCAAAGCTTGATTTTTTAAAATTTTATGTTTTTAGTTCAAAAGTTTGGTTCAGGTCTAAACTAGCATTTAATTGATACAAAGAATACAAATATTTAAATCATAAATTCTTTAAAACAATAATTTATTATATGCAAAATATATAATATATTATTTCAAGCCTATTCTGCAGGTTGAAATTTGGCTTGTTGAGCTTCAAATCTAGCTTGATCTGAATTATTTTCTTAACTTTAGCCAGTCAGCTTTAAACTGTGCTATCCAATCATGTGCCATAGAGCAAGTGGAAATAATGGGAATATGTTCAAATGGAGCCTTGCGGCAGCATCCTAATCTGCATGAACCCACCAAACTGTACATGTCTCCATTTTTTTCTGTTCCAATCGAGTGATTCTTCCAATTAATATTCACACCTTTAGAATACTCAATCTTTCGTTTACTTGAAAAAAAAAAAAAAAAAAAAAAAAAAACATCGTTTTATCGTCTCTTGTTAAAACTCTAGATGTAAGAACCTAAATAGGAACAGAGTAGTTCTTAATTAATGAGATGTTCTCTCGAAGTAAACCATTTCTTTTATCACAATTGAGTATGCCTCTGTTTGGATGAAAAGAAAACTAGGGAGGAAGGAAAACTAGGAAAAAATAGGAGAGAAAATAAAATTTACCTAGTTTGGATGGAGAGAAAGTAGGGAGAAAAGAAAACTAGAGGAAAAAAAAGGAAAAAAAAAAGTAATGGACCCCATATAAAAGTTTTCTCTCCGAAACCGAAGAGATTTCGGAGAGAAAACTCAAAAGTGCTCTTTCATTTTTTTATTGACCCTTCCAAAAAACAACTGATGCATTTTTTAATCATCTATAATAAGGACATTATTGTCATTGTAAATTATCAACTTTTTCTCTCTATTTTTCTTCCACTTTTCTTTCCTCTATTTTCTTTCCTCTCACTTTTTTTTCATCCAAACAGAGCATAAATATTTGTAGGAATCTGAAAAACAGAACCAAAACTTATGATCCTTATCGCATCATCTGATGAGCAGATCATGACAACCCCAAGAAGGGCCAAAAAATGGCATCTAGCCATTCCCTTTGCGTCCAAAAGAAGATACCAGACTAGTGAGCAACCGGAATGGTAGAATCTCAGCCAGGAGGTGCAGTGGGTGATACCATTGTAATAGAAGGGCAAAGAGACCAATCAAATACATGTGGCTAGTAAACAACCAACAAATGGCAATCCATCATGTGCATGTGCTTAGATTCTGTCTCGCGGCCCCAGCCATGTTCTTCCACCTCCTCCTACTCATGTTAAGCACGGACATACATCACATGTTCCACCATCATACCTATGGACATCCCATGAGACAGTAGGTGCCAGCTCAAGTGGGTATGTCATCCCAAAAGTTTTACAACAATGAGTCTTTTGGCACTATGTAATGATAGAGCTTTGCTTGGTGCTGAATCTTTAAGCACTAAATTATTGAGTCGAATAACTCACTAATTCCTTATAAATTCTGAGTTCTTGGACTAATCATCTTACAACATAAGAGATCAGCCTGGACCATCAAAGTGTGGATTGGCTGGCCTCAAAAGCGTACCAAGGGAATCTAATCTAATTAAGGTGCCAAACTGATGGTGGATGCTTGTTGGGCAATCTTTCTCACGTTTAAATCTAGGCTTATGCCCACGTAGCACTCAAACTCTTGTAATTTAATTAATCTATTGATGGGTCAAAATCATATGATCATAAAAATTTGAGTAAAAATTAATTGATAGCAAGTAAACTTAAGTTATAAGCACTTCGATTATTTTTCTATCTATCATGAAACTTTTTTAGGATATTACAATCTTTTTTCTTATAACATATACAAGCTAGGCAGAATCTATTTTGAGATAGGCTATTGATGTTGCAAGAGTGGCTCTACGATGATAACTTTATCGCCTATCATATGAATAGTCATTTTCTTTTATCCATCAACTTTCTTACATTAGAGTTGATTCTATATCATTTCTAACACTTTAAGCTCATCTCTAATTCAGCTAATCCGTTTGTAGACAAAACCATATGATCCTAAAATCTTAAATAAAAATTATATATATAATTTGAGAGAGAGAGAGAGAGAGACGTACCTACATATTTGAATTATAAGTCAGACCTGAGTCCTTTCATGCCAGTAAATTATCATTAAGACGGTAAGCTAACTGCACAACGAACGAAATTAGTGCATGGCTTAAGTCACATCGGGTTGGCCAACTGACAGCGTAATGATAGAAGGTAATAGCGTCACGATATAAGATTATAATAAATCAGATACTGGATCCAATCACGCTCAAAAACATCCGGCAAAACTTGACATCAGAACATGCACTCATCTAGAAATGACCCCATGACATTAACAATGAAAAGGAGAGAAAAACAAATGAGAAAGGGAAAGGGCAAAAAAATAAAAAATAAAAATAAATAAAAATTAATACCTGCGCTTTCCAACTTTGTTAAATAAAGAGGAATTGAGTGATATCCTAATGGTCAGAACTCTAACCATCTTCAATGAGAATTTAAATGTTCTTAATTAGAGTCCTATCTTGTTCCTACTTTGCATGCTGAATGCTAGTATTTGAGCTTGGAAGAAGATATTAGCAAATCCTTGAAGATCCCACTACTTTAATCTTTGGATTTGATTCATGTCGCAGCAAACTACCTCATGTAGTCTTTCAATAAGATCTCATATAAATAACAATTGTGCTCCCAACAGGCAGAAAAGGAAAATATTATAAGCCACCACTAGATGGCTGCTTGTTTTGATGACAAACTCAACAGTAGATCGATTCAATTTCTTAAATCAACAAGAGAACCCTATGTAGAAGATAGTGAACACATTCAATGACCTATGAATACATCCAATAAATCCTTGTCCCACACTCACTAAGTTACGCTTCCTTTCATCAGTGAACTGTACATTTTATAGAAGGGGATGGAAGCTTATTTTAAGCCCTCTTCACAAGTACATAGGCAGATGGAAGAGGTTTCTTATTCCATTTACAGAGTAACCATAGAAGACCTTGACATTAATTGTCAATAAACCAAGTCCACATCAAGGTTAGCATGAGCCAAGGATCTCTCCAATTCCTACTTGTGAGTCTTCATTACGGTAGAATTGCTGTAATAGCTAGGATATATGTGGTTGTTGATGGTGGCATTAGAGACTGGAACTCCAGGCTTGTCATAATGCTTGTGAGAGTTGTAGTTAGCTGGAATGGATCTCCCAGCCTTCTGCTTCCTTTTAGGTGGAGTCGACCGGGGAATGAAGACTCCGGTCCCCTTGCTCTCCCTTCTGTAGGCCACTTCATACCCATATGGTGGTGGCATGAATGTTTGGGGCATATAAGAGAATCCCTGTGGGCAAGAACATTCAAACCACTTGTTAATATTCTATCAAGTGGAATAATTTTTTTTTTTGCCAAGACTGCTTTGTTGTTTTTAGTTTTCTTAAAAACAGACAGTCATAATCTCTGAACTTATATAATTCCATAAAAATATTTAGTAACCAAAATAATATTTCCATAAAAATCATCTCTTTTAACTAATCTTTTTAGCAAAGCTTGTTTTACTGAAGTTCACTTTTGTGCCATAATATCATCTATGCTGTATTCAAAAATTTTATTTGTTATGTCATAAAGGAAGGATCAAATAAGAACAGAGTACAATCAAAGGATCTTATATTATTGGAACACAACTAAGCACTAGTCTTATCCTAGAGTTTACAGAAACAGAGTATATTATCACTTATTTCTTACAAACATGGCTTCAAAGTGATTTAAAAACCATAGCTTTAATCTGAGGAAACCAAGGGAGGAAGGAAAAAAAAAAAAAAAGGAAAGAGCTCAAGGTCATAGCTTGCAGCTAGCTCAAGAGCAAAGAATTTTAAAGACATCTACTGAAATGATCTTTTTAACCAAGACAAGGCACGACATGGGAAGGAAATCAATTTTACCACCAATCGATCAACAAGCATGGAATCCAGAGGAGGAAAGAGGATGAACCACCTGAACCGGAAGCGAGGGACACTTCACGGGGAACTCCTCGTCATCGTCATCCATAATTAGCCGAGCTATCTGCTTGCTTAAGTCCGCAAAGAACACATCATCTTCTACCTCCATGGCCATGTAGCACTAGTACAAGAGGGGAAAAAAAAAAAGGACTATGCTAGTGCTACTGGCCTCTCTTGCAAAGCGGAGGAACCTAAGAGGTTGGATGCTCGATTTCTTCTAGCTCTTTGGTTGCCCATGAACTTTATAATGGGCGAGGGGAGGGATGGGAGGGGGAGGCGAGGGCACGTGGGTTAGGGAGGCAGGTGGGTCCTGGTGGCAGTTGGCCTATCCTTCCTTTTGACCCCAGAAAAATAGATGGTGAAGGGAAGATCATGGTATTATCCAGTTGGGAGAGGGAGGTAGGAGAAGGGATGGCAACCACTTTGCCAACGAGTTATCATTTATCAAAACCTGAGATTAGGCTCCACTGCATCCACTTCTCATGGGATTGGGGAATGTCTTTTGGCCCGGTTCTTCTTCCCTATCTGAATCCACCACCAGGGTCGCAAGGCAAGCCTCCCTCCACGTCAACCACTTCCATTTCTTTCAGCCACTTGGTGTGTCTTCTTGGTGCTCCAATCCTACAGCCGGAGGGTCAGCAAGTGATGTTGAATTTTGGTCCACTAACTTCACTGCCAATCGTTTGTACTTGGTAGACCCCATCAAGTGGTTGGATCCACTGTTCTGCCTGAATAGCAGACGGCTGCCCATGGAATTCATGTCCCAAGAATCATTTGCTTTCACTGCTGCCTCTGAGTTAACTTCACTCAGAAGTTATGGAAGCGTTGTTTCTTCTAGGGCTAGGAATCTGGGCTCATCATTCCATACAAATGCAAACATTGCCCCACTTATAATTTCCGTCCTTCCTGGCATACCTGTCCTTTGTTTCTTCATTGCACTGTACCTGCTTCAGAAATAGAGATGTACAGTCTCAAAGTATAAACAGTGAATTGTAGTATAAATTTACATGTCCAAAATATATACCAAGTAGCAATCTCTAGAATATTGGCGTTTTCAGAGAGCAGCTTGGCCATCTGTTGGCCTATGACGTCTGTTTGACCAGGTCAACGTTCAGGTGGGCTCTAATGGTTGTTTAGTTGGTTTCAAAAATCAACTTTCACTGTATATTAGCTTTTGATTTCATTTCAAAGCCCATGGTTGTTCAACCAGAACTGAGAAGAAAGAGAACTCTCTCACACACACATAAGATCTTTGCATCCATCACCGAAAGAAGATAGCATAAATGTGGATCAAAAGGAGACTTTGGTAGTCTCTCTCAGTTTGATCGGTGTTATGCTGATATCAAAGCAAAGTTTTCAATACGTGATCTTTTGCATTCTTTTTACCATCCAAATCATGCAGTAAGAGTCAAATGGTGCAATATTGGAGTAGCAAGTGCAAAGAAAGTTCTATAAAATGGTTCTGAGGAAGTATATATAAACTATTTTGAACTTGATGTTCAACAATCGGAGAAACACAAGAATTAATCCTAATTATTCAGAGTGTTCATAGTTTTAATTTCGATTAATTGCTCAGTTTTTGTGAGCGTGAGGAAATGTAGGAAGACGACAATTTTATCATTTAAATATTTTTATTAAAAATGCAAAGAATTTATTTATTGTTTATTTTATATGTCAACATCAAACTTTTTATAATCAATCTCATTAAATGCAAGGAATTGGTGTCATGGAACTTAAGGAATCTGGTCAGGAGACAAGTTAGCCTCCCACATCAAGCAAGCTGAATCAGCAAATTAATCATCAACGTGCCACCATACATTTGTTATCCATATATTCTTTCAAGTCTTCTTTAGTACCTTTTTTTTCCCAAAAGAAAAACAATTTGCAGTTACAGTCGGTGGTTGTCGCTTCTCTCCGCCGAATGGCCCCAGAAGAACAGGAATCCAAGCCCAGATGCCTCATCTCCCCAAGCCAGGAGAGCATGCTGTTACTTGGCAGACTAGAATACCACTTCTAGCTGTTGAGCAGCAGCATAATTAATTAACAGATCACACCCAGCTGGCCTAACGAGCACAATGAACGCAGTACTGAGTGCCTTCAAAGCTTGGAAACCAGCCAGTGAATAATGTGATAGAGAATCATCATCCCATCTCCATCGTAGTGGGTCACATGAGGCTAGACAACTGGAGCTTCCCAATTATGAGCATCATGTGACCTCAAAAGCCACAATTGCTGGCATGGGCCCGGAGTGCAATTATCGGAGAGGAGAGTCCCAGCTATGAACTTAATGAGCAACCAATGAAGGATAATAAATTCGATCCTCCTCCGATATCTAATTAGCTTGTAGCACTGCGCAAGAACAAGCTGGCATGGTACTGGAACAAAGATATATATATATATATATATATCCTGCCCTCCGAGTCTCCTTTCTTTTAGGTTGGCCGGAGCTCTTTTCATTGTACCGTGGCTTTAGATCTCGGCCAAGGACGGTGTGCATGACGAGGGTCCTAATTGTCTAATTCCAACGGTGTGGAGGGACTGCCATCACGTGACGGCGCTGACGGTGGTCGGCCGAGGCCGCAGTGCATGTGGGCCGAGGGATGGGTGTCGTGTTCGATTCGGCGCAAAGTTTCAGTGTTTTAGAGGAGATGGCCAGGGATTCATTCACTCACAGGAAGGGCAGAGTACTGTGAGGTTCATGCTTGCTTTTGACCGTCCAGCCTGGTTATAACTGGTGAAGCACATGGAACTCCAATTTAATATTTCAACTGGAAGGAGGTGAAGCTTATTGCTAGCACTCTCACTTTTAAGTAATTTGGCTTCTTTTGCAAGGTTCATGCGTGAATGTTGGATCTTTATCTATGTAAACCTTAGTGTCATGCAATTAGCTAGCATCACCATGGTATATATGCATCAAGATGCCAGCTAGAATATTAAGGCTATAGCTTTTAAGTAACATGCATGCTTAGGCCTCCTGAAGTTGGACCCACATGTTAGTGGTAGTCGATCCCTTGTTTGTATAATATGCTTACCTTTTGAGAAGTGAAAGCAAATTAAATGAGCTCAAGAAGAAACTATAGCTAGCTAGCTAGAGATATGCTTACCTTTTGAGGTGTCTGCATCTGGAGACCATACTGGTGGAAGGGACCTGTGGCCTTTTTAGCTCTAATTTTTCGATCACATGATGGTATATAGTTTGGTATCACATGTGCAAGGCTGTTCCTTTCAAGAAAAAGCTGTGATAACCCTAATTCAACCGTTATGAAAGAGATGATGGGCATGGAGAGCGATCATTTTCATGCAGATATTTGAAGTGCAGCAAATTAATTTAAAAAAAATTTATTTATCCTTAATTTTTAAAATAAAAGATTAATTAATAGGAAAAAAAGAGTTAATTAATTTTAATTTTCAAGAATCTTAATTTGATTTTTTAAAATTAAAAGTTATTATAAAAATTTGACCTTTATCATTTCAATGAGCCTTTACATACAAAAAGAGATACCACTACAAGAAAGTAGGCTTTTTGTGATGATCTTATTGTGACAAAATATTTTCGTCGCTATATACTTATTTATAATGGCAAAATTAAAATTAAACTCGTCGTAAAAATTATTTATAACGACAAAAATATTTTTTATCGTAATAAGTTTTTTTATTAATTTTTTTTATTTCTATGATGGTGAAATTTAAATTTTATCATAATGTTATACTTATTAAGATGAAAAATAATTTTTTTCTTTGTATAATTAGCTTTGATGTATGAATTCCAATAGACAGTTTTTCCTCATACTTGTAGAAAGGCTAGGTTGGGTCAGAAGATGGTCCGGTTCTTCTTTGGTCTCACATTTGGTTGCAGAAACTTTGAAAATATATCATGATTTGATTTATAGAAAATATTATGCTCATGGTCAGTTTTTTATGTACTGTTCCCTAGGTGCTAACTAGGCATGTAATAAGTTGCAAAAGGAATCCAATATTAGTCTTAAATTGTTTATTTTTTATGGTTGATCTTTTGATTAACCTGTCATTGTTGGGTCCACTATAAGCCCCATGATTGTAGCCATCTTTATAACAATCATATTCAGGTGGTTAGAAGTTCGGCATCTAGCTACTTTTTTATGCATTTTTAGTTCAGTAGCAATGCTTATATTGATTAATTCTACACATAAAGCAATTTTAAAACAACATAAAGTAACTTAGACCAAGGATTTAAGGGATTGGATTATTATCAAATAATTTCAATGAATTGGCATGGGTCAACAATAATCTAGATATTTGAGTTGATGACCCATTTTGTGCAGATTAAATAATGGTTTAATTATATAAAAATCGCTTACATACTATTGCCAAGAATGTTCTTTTGCAAGAGAGTTTTGTTTGCTTAACTTCCTATCATATCTCACTATATATGTATCATATCTTCTCCTAACATATTGAGATATTTTTTGATGATTAAAAATTGCCCGTTCTATTTCAATTAACCCTTGAGAGGCGTTTTCCAAGCATTTGAATCAAGTAATATAAGGTCCTACTCTCAGTATTATTTTCAATAAGTGAGAAGGAGAGAAAGCTAGGTTTGAAAAAAGTCTTCTAAAAAACCAATCACAATGTGGTCATGATAATTGAATTCTAAATTAATGGTTGATATCTATAGTATTATGGTGCGTAGCTAGTGGATATAATGTAGGTTCTATTTCATAGAATAACATGTTTTAGTTACCTATTTTTTTAAATTGCAAAAAGTTCCTAATTAAAAGATAAATAAATTAAAATTTTTTCTAGGAATAAACAAGCCTTGTTCTCTTTTTACTACTAGTTTTTGGTAGTTCTATTTATTTTGTTTATCCTTAAATAGTCTGAATTTTTTTACAAAATATAACATCCTTGTATTAGGAACTTTGTATTAAAACCTTGTAAACAAATAAAAATGAATTTCTCATCTTACCCTGAACAAATCCAACATAGTGATGATCGGTGATACAAAGAAAAAGAAAAGTAAACTAATCAATTATGTGTTTTGACATGAATTATTATTTATATCAACACTTAATACATTCATATTTTCAAAAGGCCGGTTAGGTCTGCCGTTCATTAAGCTATAATGATGGTCTTGTCATTCAATATGGTAAGATCCACACATTATGTGAGATGTACTAGCACTTGTGTATTATATAGACCTTAGGAGTGAATGCATTACTACGCATCTTATTCACCTTAATGCATGATGTATAGCCAGCATTGAATTATTATAGAACTATCTTTTCTCAAACTTTACAACACACTACCATAACTAATGACAATTTTTGAAAAGTTTATCTGAATTTTTTTAAAATTTTATTCATATATTAAAAAAAAGTTTAATTATTGGCATCAATCATGATATGTCACCTTAGTAAGATAGATATTTAGGATTGTAATTACATCCTTAAGATAAAAGCACATATAGTATTGATCAAAAAGATGCTCTTATGATTGTAATTATATCCTTAAGATAAAAGCACATATAGTATTGATCAAAAAGATGCTCTTTATTCAGCTGTACAAAAGAAGCAACAAATGAATCTTATTGCATATATAGGTCATAAAATTGTTTGCAATAAAAAATACATGGGGTGTTCAGCAAAAGATGTCCCTTGTTAAGATGGACAAAGGAAGAAAAGAATGGATATTAAGATAGTGCATGATGTGAAAGCAGAGAAACAATATTGTGACTTTTGTGAAGCCTTAGGATGCACAAAGAAAAATGAAAAATAGATCATATGAGTATTTAATGGCAAGTTGCTATTTGATGGCATGGTTGAGCATTTAGAAATGGCAAACAAGTGATGGGTTTTGAAAAGAAAAGTAGGAGAAAATAAAATCATGCATATAAGAAAGAAAGTGGCTTCACCAAAATTGAACCAACAAACCCTTCATCAAAATCTATTTTACTATTGAACTCAAGCTATCAAGTGCGCACACAAACTATCTTAAGATGATCATGAGACTCTAAACCAACATAAAAATTCTGAGATCCTTAGTTTATTTCAAGGACATACATGTCAAGTAAATGCATGTTCTGGCAATGTGTTTATCAAATGCAAAAATTATTAAAAACACCCACTTAGATATAAGATCACAACCAGCATTTAATCTCTCATATTTGTTATATGTGCTATATTCTAGTAAGCAATTTTTTGTAGCTTTTAAGTAGTCATAACTAGTACATGATGTTCATAAAAGTAAGAGCCAACCCACATGTTTTAGTCATGTAGCCCTCATATCTTTCCTACACATTATGTTAACTATGTGATCAAAACAAGAATTTTCTTACAAGTTTAAATAACATTCGACATCACTTTCATTTTTATATTTTTAGAAACAAGAAATAGAAGTTTTACTTTTATTTTTATTTTTTCTAATGTTAAAATTATAAAAGTAATTGCATACTTAATCTTTAAAAAAAAATTAAATATAGTAATGATGGTGGAGATGATGGTAGCCATTGAAGAGAAAATAAAGTATTAACAATGTTAGTGGTAAGTTGTGTGAGATAATAATGATAGTGGCAACTGTAACAGTGATGATATGTTTGTAGTAAGGATAAGGATGACAACAATGTGATAGAAATAGTAATGATGATAGTAATAATAGTGATGGTAATACTGATGATAGTGGTGATAAAAGCACTGCCAAAGTGAAAGAGATAGCAATGATGTTAGTGATAGTATAGTGACAATAATAGTAGAGATAAGGGTAGTATTAGGGATCATTTAAAAAAAAGTCCTAGTATAGATTTTTTATATGAATAATGTCCTAAAAAAGTATTTCTAAAATTAATGTCTTGGGACTACATAGGATGCCAAGTAGGCCACTCTTGTTTTTTAAAAATATGTCATCAAGCACAAATCATCACTTTAACAGATGAGTTTAACATCATCGATTGAACAAATGATATCTAATTGCTCTAAGAAGGGGTGGGTTCTATTTGAAATCATTTGTTGCAGAGATTATTTTAAAATGATCTTTTCAATAAATAATTTTAATACAGGCCTAATAGAGGATTTTATATTCAACTTGCCTATTAAGCAGATGATTTTAGCTAGACACTGAGAACCACTGAATCATGTTTTAACTCAACTTCAATTTGGCCTTTAGAATGGTCACGTGGGTTTTATGGCTTGAATAATCATCCTTACATCACTTTAAAGTGTGATATATTGTTTTATTATTTGATGATATATGTTGCTAAAACTAGAACTAGGTGAAATCTACTTCACTAGAACTAGGTGAAAATGTACTTCAAAAGAGCATTCACACTTCAAACCAATCGTATTCTTGTTTATTTCAATTTATACTTTACTCATTATATTTGTATGTGATTGCAAACATCATTTTTTTACAACATAAAACATCCTTTTGATTTCAACAGATCATGTTTTGGTGGAAGTGAACTCAAAGTAGCCTCTCTAATTTAGTTGGATTGAGACTCTTATGAAAACCATATCTTTAACTAATATTTTTTTTTTCCAGTGTAAATGCATACACAAATATACAACTGGATTGGCGATAAAATTATTCAATCCAAATTGTTTATTAGGATTACAAGTTTTCTATTTTATGTTATCTCATAAAGAGAGAGAGAAAGAGAGAAAGAGGTGGACTTAGCTACATTTGAATGTATCACTTCAGAATTAAGATAAAAGGTCTATTAGCATCATCAAATTCATAGCCAAATATGGTATGATGTTCACCATCAGAAGGCAATTGATGGTCCCAAGTTCATTATAAAAATTAAGAAGGTTCAATATATCATACTCGATGGCATCGCTCCCACCATTTGAAAACATCAAAACATTATCTAAAGACCATGCACTCGAGTCTAACTTGAAGGCGCATACTTGGGCATCTGATAAAAAATAGTTGTCATCATCAATGGCATCTTATGGCAACTAAACCAACGACCCATTTTGATGCCAATTAGTTCATCATTTTTAGGAAGTTTTTTCTAGAAGTTCATCAGTGGCGAAAATACTTAGTTTATAAGCTTCAGGAGGTTGTTTTTGACCTACTTTTTAAATTTGAGGACACTCAATTGATCTTGTCACCCGTGAGGTATCTCAGAGCCTACAAATATCCTCAATGTATCATTGTTATAGATGAAACTATAAAATCTGCTCTCTCTTGAGGGCAAGTTAGCTCATACTTATTCTAAATATTTTTTGTGGTAGATTATGCACAAATCTTGGTGGATACAGGATATTAATGGTGAAGCCAATTGATGAAGTTCTTGGTCATGGCGTGCTATGACAGTACCAATTGTTGGTGTTTATATTTTAAAATTTAATCGATTTTGGCCAAGTTTCAAGTGATTCGCACTGGTTCTGGCCAAAGTTTTAAGTGCGATGTTACTTGTACTGTCTTTGTGCTGAGACATGAGAACAAGCTTGACAATGTGCAATAGCTGTTGGCACTTCTTATACTGGCTTGATTTAACTGCTTGGTGTTTGGCAACCATGTTAATGTTATGCTACGTGTGATAAAACCAAGGACAGCCCTAACAATACGGGAGGTCTCAGGTCCCTAAAAATTTCCACCAAACCATCACATTATTAACCAAGGAGATCTAAGTACATAAAACTACCAACACGTAAACCTCTTCAAGAATACACTCCTTAGTTTGACGCATATTTTACTGTAGTTTGGCTTCTAAAACTTGGGATATGACTCATGATTGGAAATAATAATGATTTGAAAATATAATTAAACAATGCAGCTTCTTTCTTTATTGGCTCGAACAACTCCTTTTCCAAGGAAACTCCGAATTGGTCCATCTGAAGTTGACAATGATTTTAATACTCACTTCGAGCATCAATACCATAGTGGACATCATTGTCACCATGACAAGATCCCATCGAGTATCCAACTGACACCAATAAATATCTTGCAGTCATACCTTCCAATCTTTGCTTAAAAATGTATTTGCTTCTGTAAATTTTAGTAGCCACTCTTGCGTAACATGAAATGGATATATTTGCATAACTGTGTGGATCCAAGATTTTCTTTTCCAACTTGAAGAATTCTTCTAGTCCTAACAAATGGAAGCATCATTGGTGCGGGAGGAATTTTTTTTTTTTTGTTGGATACTGTTGAGCTTCTTCTAATATGATGCTTTTGATCTGATGCTTTGGGTTCAGCCATGATCTCCTCTTTTGACTTTTTAGTGAGCCTTCATAATAGCCCGATTCTCCTCCTATTAAGAATGAAGGCGTGAGAATTAATGGCTTTACGATCATAGATTACAGAACTACATGGATATCGGATCATACCAAACCTCTTCTCTTGGAACAGACACACACTTGTGGCTTCTAATGACGGTTTATCTATGAGTGGAAGTTAAGAATAGATTCCAAAACCAAAATAGTGGGTGGAACTTAGACTATCTAGAGAAGAGAAATGATCTAGATAAACAGAACCGCACATGATTATTGAGAAGGAAAAGAAATATTGGAGCAGCCAACCTTCAATTCCAAAGAGAGTGACAAAAAAAGAGGGCTTTAGGAGAAAAGAAGAACAGCTCACCACAATTTGTGAGTTTTTTTTTTTTGGTTCCTCCCCCTCCAAGTTAATTCAATGAATATCATTATAGGGATTTGTCAGGGTACTGGTAAACCAGGCCTCATTTCAAACTACAAGCTATAAGGTAGATATTCTTGTTCTGTTAGAAACTAGACTGTCTGGTTCAAGCATTGCCAAATGCCAAAAGAAGATGGGGCCAACCTGGAATTCTTATGCTATTGACTCCAGATGCCCATCGAATGGGATTTTATTACTTTTTGGAGGAAAGAGATTGTTTGGGCTAATTTTACAAATGTCTTTGCTCAATGCATGTTTGATGTTTGGAAAGACTCACTGCAGTAAGTGCGCATTGATCACAAGGATTGATCGGCTGTGCATACCAATGTATATGCAGTGCGGATAAGGCTCATTGGACCACTGCATGCGTGTCGGCATGCGAGGGCGGCTAATCCACATGATCGATGTGCACTTACTACACTGAAGGATAGTGCAGCAAAAATTTTTTTTTTGATATTTTCTCTATACCAGATCTTTCTCGGTAGATCCTATCTGGCCGCCTTGTATGCTAGTAATTGTGAATTTTCTAGACGGATTATTTGATGTGAGTTGACTCATGCTCTGTCCTTTGAGTTCCCTATGCTTGTTGTGGGTGACTTTAATTATATCCTTTCTCCTGCTAATAAAAAAAGGTGGTCGTCCTTTCTCTTCTAATTCGGAGAGAGAGGAGTACAGGGCGCACTTCCTTTAGATTACTTCTTTGATTGATTTTGGATTTTCAGGGTCAAAGTTTATATGATGCAATAATAGACATGGTGGTGCTCTGAGGTTGGGAAAGGCTTAATAGAGCTTTTGCTTTGGCATCTTGGCTTACCTTATTTCCTGAAGCAACTGTCAAACATTTGACATAGGCTTTGATCACTGTCCTCTCCTTCTTTAGCTATGTAGCGAGAGGGTGGGCCTTCTCCATTTCACTTTGAGCAATTCTGGACGGAGTTAGAGAGTTATGAGAGGTGGCCTCATGTGTTTGGCGCCACTGATCTTTAAGATCGCATTACTTCACATATATTTACATGGACCGAGGAGTAGGATCCACCAAATCATAGTAACTCTAATGGCATCTAAGGCTACAAATGGATTGAGTTAAGTTAAATAATACTTGGTCTCAATTGAATTCAAATTTGTATTTAGATCTTAATTTTGGATCTGACTCAAAATATTGTATTTAAGTTAAGGATCTAACTATTATTTTATTACTCAAATATTATAATTGATAATCAATATAAATTTATTAGAAAATTTAAATGAAATTAAAGAAAATCAGCTTAAGCTTAATTTTTATTTAAAAAATCTTAATTCAATCTCAATAAATGGTTATCCTTAAGTTTATAGATTATGATATTTGAAATATTTATTAACAGACTTAAAAGATATTATAATTAAGAGCCCATCAAATAAATAATAAAATATAAATATTTAGATATAATTAAAGGAAAAGCATGGGAGGAGATGTAGTTTCATTTAATGATTTTATGAAGATAATAGAAGTAAAAAAAAAAATTATGTAATTAAGATTTATGAATCGAGTTTGGATTGGATCGAGGCAAAAAAAAAAAATACAAGAGCAAGAGCTAACCTCAAATTTAGATCGGGTGACTTAGATTCAATTTTTAAATCCAATCCAACTCATAAGTCTCTAAATACAAATCAAATTGAATAGGATCGAGTTGTGAGTCAATTTGACCCATTTGTACATAAAATAGTACATTTTAGTTTAGATGATACCAGCATTAAATTTGGCTTGCCCAAGAAACTGATCTTCCAATGAGGTTGATAGAGGATGTAGATGCAAGTAGGTGGCATTGAAGGATCTCCTTTGCACCATAATTCATCCTTCCGATAGTTTTAAGACAAAGGATACATAAGGAATGCATATCTTGTCTACATTCAAAACAAAAAAAAAAAATCTCTCTAAAAAACATTGAGATTAGATTTCAATAATAGAATTCTTATATCAATAATTAAAATCATTAACTACGATTTATTATCTATAAAATACTTATATATAAAAAAGCATAAGAATTGAAGATTTTTAATTTATGCCTTCATAGTTCAAAAAATGTATATATTATTTTATATTATTGGGACTGTTCAATTTTTTGATTGATACATAGGGGTAGCCCTAAATCGAATAACTTTTTGCATGCAAATATAAATTTGATCATACATACACACATATTAAGTGGTGGGTCATTTTTTAATAATATCTGAATAAAAATATTTATCAGAATAATGCCAAAAAAAAATATTTCTCAGAATCGCACTTGCTTTCAGGCCTGCTGGCCTCTACATTCAGGAATCTAATCTAATCCGCATGACTCGTCAAATGTTGCTGCTGCCTAACCCCACACTCTTTTGAGACCTGATATCATCTCTTCACCAGAAAAATTTCAACGAGATTTAAATTTTCAACGGAAATTGTCCGTTCCATTGATGATTTCAAAATCATCTAGATGATTTCAAGCTGTAAATAATCCAACAAGAAACCCGGCACTCAAGGAGTCGGCAGAGTTGGTCATTGATGGCCATTGCCTTGCAGGTGGCCAAGGAGTGGCGTCCAAAGGACGCCGGACAAACAAAAGGAGACAAAAGTAGGACGCAGCCGGATGGCTCCACACGGACAAATACACTACCCACCATCTTCGAATCCAAAGCCATTTGCTCTCAGACCAAAAAACCATTCAACAAACAAAGAAGATGGCTTTCCTCTCCAAACCACCATTCATCGTCTCAGCACTGCTAATATTGTGGAGCATCACGGCCAGCGGCGTGCCGAACACCAACATTACTTCGGTTCTGTGCAACGGCGACGCGTACACGGCTGGCGATCCTTTTGCCATCAGTCTAGCCTATATCCTATCAGAGCTTCTCGCAGCAACGCCCTCTCGCAAAGGTCATGACTTCTATAACATCTCCCCCTACCCCAATGCCTTCGCCTACGGTCATGCCGCTTGCACGGCCAACCTCACCGGCGGGGATTGTTCTCTGTGTCTCCGGTCAGCCGAGGGGGCCATGAACAGCTCCTGTGGCAAGGCAATTGGTGCGAGAGCAGTGCTTGTCGATTGCACCACTCGATATGAGCAATATCCTTTTGTTAACTAGAGTTTATCCTGTGGAAAAAGATTGATTTTTTCTCCTTTCTTCATTGTGTTCTGGTCATTTGCTTCTTATAAACTTACAGCTAGCTGGATTCTCTTCGGATGCGTCTTGTTTTCTAGCTTTTAATTTGCTTCTTTAATGTTAGAAGAGTTTGGTTGAAGAAACTCTTTATGCAACAAAAGAATTTGGTGCTTACTTTATGATGAATAGCTAGCCATCATTTCTAAAGATTCCAAGAACTGAACACAAGATCCCTCTCTTCAATTACTTAATATATAATAACACATCTGGAATCATCCTCTTTCTCTTTTATGCTTATAAAGTCCAATCCAAATATTGACTCCTGCATCAATTTTGCACATAGTCGCACTGTCAAATTCTTTCTAAATTAAGAATTATAGCTTCCTAAAATTTCGATATTCGAGTGGCTAGATTGACCCATGTTTAAAGTATCTAGCCCTTGCTAAATTAGATTTAAGGATTCAGAAGTACCTGCTTTGCTGTCTCATGGCTGAATCACTTAAAACTTTATTGAAAAACTGGCCCTTTCAGCTAACCTGAAAAGAAGTCAATCCTTTTGCATCTAAGTTTGGTGAAGATCCCTCTGAAGTAGTTTGAATGTTCCAAAGAATTCCGCCTTGGCAGCATCCTGCAATTATAGTTGCAAAGTGTTGGATTGCTTAGATGTGTAGTTTATTTCAGCCACTGTTGGAAAACTTCCAAAGCGAATTGAGAGTTCCAAACAAATTAACAGGGAGGTTCCTTAAGTGAGCTAGCTCCTGGTCATTAATTAGGCCACCTCAGGTGTTCGACAGTGTGTTCCTAGATCCTTGGCAGCATCCTTTAATTTGTCAACTCTAGTTTCCTTCTTGTTCTAGCGTGTCATGGTATTGCCTCTCACGGGCACTCGCCATGCACTTCGGACAACATTCCAACACCCAAGGCCAGAGCTCCAGAATTTCTCAAATCAGAATGGAATAGAGGAATTGTTTCGATATAAATCAAGACAGGGCAGCGATCGGATGCTAGGCAAGGAAGCGTACTGGAGTCTGGCGAGCACCAAGTCTCGAGGCCATGGTGCTTGAGGAACTCCAACACTCGTTGCTTCTGGAATCCCATGTTTTACCTTCACAACGAGCGTGCAATTGAAATCCCCTGCCACAACGGCATCTACTCCAGCTATAACCCAAGGTCCAATGCATGGTTCCGTAATTGAAATCCCCTTGAATTCCCCGGTGATTACTTATTCAATCCTTGCTAAAATATATTTTGTACCCGTCCTTGCAAGATGATTACACATTTGTTTTAAAATATATTTTTGTACCCGTCCTTGCAAGATGATTACACGTTTGTTTCAAGACAAAAGATCATACAGCTTTGTTCATTACATCGATGTTATCAAGCTGACGTCTGGCTCCAGAGGTTGGCTGACACACATCAGCCAAAATTATCCACAGTAAATACTTCTAGTCAGCTGGGGGAGGGAGTTTGAATGCTGGATGAGTTAGCTTGGTTGGCCAGGAACACTGGATCCAATTCGTATTGATGATATTTCAAGCAAGAAAAGGAGAGAAGATATTCGGTAACTTTGAGGAGATCAGAGCCTCCAAAGACTAATTTATTAAATCGATATCTTGAATCCTAGCCTATAAGGCTTACTTATTTTTTAGGCTAATTGGCTAACAAGGGAAGTCTTAATCCTAAAAATATTAGAAAAAGTAAATTAAGCTGTAGAAAATAAATAAAAGTCGGTTGTTGATGGAAGATTTTTTTTTTAACTTAAAATCATATCATTTTATAGTCCTTCAAATCAACCTTGTTCTTAAAATTGAAATGTAAAAATAATTTCCTTGATCACGTAACATTATGGATACTCTATCCATCATTGTCATGCTATACAATAAAAAAAAAAAAAAAAGAGGAGTTGATGGATACTTGAAGCGGCTCACCGTGATTTTGCCGCTGCAACTCCAAAATAATTTAAACATGGGAATCGTCTCGTTGGATCCATCTAATCAACAAGAAAGAGATTCCCCAATTGTTAAAATTCAATCATAATTATGACCTGAATACGCTCTATATCTTTTTAATAATTAAATTTTCAATGATATCAATCACTTTTCCAACCGTTGAATCTTTCACCATCCCATCTTCACGTTTCCTCACCTTGCATGGTGGTCAAATCTTCCACGGTCACAATTTTTTTTAGATATCTGATCATTAATGATTGGCACTTAGGAGTTAGCACGGCTTAATTTGTTCTATATTATTTTTTTATCGTATCTACTGTGATTGAATTATTCGTCTTTATCATCTCTAATATTTACCTGATACCAGAAACCAGTCATGCAGAGTAATGTAGCTGTTGAAAGAGAATTTACAAGCCACTCTTCCATCTCCACAGTTAGCTGATCAATTGAATTTAATCATGCCTCCAACCAGTCATGAAGATTTTGTTGAGATAAATAACAGGAGTAGAACTTGAGATAAGCACCGAATCATCGCTGTAGTACCAAGTTGATCGGAATCTAATACCTGCAGATTGTTTTTGAAGCAAAAGAAAATAAAAACAAAACTAAAAAAAAGAGGAGATACTCGATCACTTTGAAGGATCAGAAATCCCCAAAGCTTTTAGACTAATTTTATTGAATTGATCACTTAATAACTCACCCTATTTCTCAAACAAAAACACTAGAAAACCAAAGTAAACTGCAGGAAATAAATAGGGCTTAAGAGGTTCAAGATAAGGGCTTGGAACAGCTATACCGTATCGCCGACCGAAGTGTCAATCCCAGTACCAAACAAACAGACACATAGGATGAGTCGTTTTTATAACTGGTGCATTTTTGCACCGGTTTGATAGTTAAGGGGTGGGTTTCAAAGATATTGCAGGGAAGGTGTTAAAGGGGAAAACGTTATTTGAAATGGCGTTTTTCCGGTGCCATTTCATCTCCTGGAGCTCAGCCAAGTCAGCCATGGAGCTGACATGGAAAGCCATGAAATCGCCACATGGTGTGGCAATTTCAGCTGAGAAATCACCACACCATGTGGCGTTTTTCTCAGCTCCTTATTTACCCAGAAGAGCTCGGTCGGTGACAGCTTCAAACCCGTTTTTCCCGGCATTCCAATCGATCGTCCTGGTCGGCGGCAAGCGGAGCTGCCATCCCCCTTCTTCCTCCTCTTCTCTCTCGCTGCCATCGCCTCCCGGTACATTACAAGTAAGTTCTGTTTTTCCTTGAGATTTTCTAACGTGATTACAAGTACTTTTACAACCGATTTAGTCATCTTAGTGTTTTAAGAACTTAAAGGAGGAGCAGAGAGGAGGATTAGTAGGTTTGGAAGGCGAGTGGGAGTAAAAAAGTAGCGTGGATGGGATCTTTCCGCTGGTGGGAGTTTGGTATTTCCAAAGGATGCACACAAGCCGTTAAGTTTACGGTTTTGTTGTCTAGAAAAACATCGCGACGGCTCAAAGGATGTGCCTGACGACCCTCATTTGGATGTGATGGTTGAATCGTCCGTCGCTCGATGAGGACGAGTGGGGCCACGTTTTTTTGGGTCTGAAATGTTTGACTCATCTGCCTGCGATTGTACGCAGGTCAACGCCCCATGTCTTTCAAATCAACATATTGCATGGGCTTATTAATATTTTCACATAGCATTAATCTTTCTTTCATATCTGTTTTAAAGTTTGATAAGGAGATTCTAAGTTTAATCATTTGTTGGTCTTACAAGAAATTAGATTATATTTATATTGCTTGTACTATAGTATCTAATTATGATATTTAGATTATAGATGTTAAGTTGTTTGCCTTCTGCTAATTAAATTACATTTATAGGGGTGCACAAGGGTATTAATGTAGAAGTGTTTTATAAACACATTGATGCAATGAGATATACCCTCAGCTAATAGTTCTTTTACCTTGTTATGTCAGACATGGCTCATAATGTCTTAGATTCAGGGCCTCGTGATCCTACTGTTCTTACTTTGCAAGAGATGCATAGATCAACCAATATATTTCAGGGCGAGGTATATATTATTGATCGACAGTCCTTAAATAATTTACATTTGTTTACGTTAATGCGGATGTATCATTTAATTTATTTTTTGTCAGGAGTTACCGGTTCTTAGATGTCGTCGTCATGACGCACGTATATGGAGAGAGACACCGGGAATGTCGCACCACGAGTACAGTATTATTTAGATCATGTCGGCATGTTTGGCATATATAGGATTGGCCAGATTCGACTGGATGTTGGCCTTATTTCTGCACTAGTAGAGAGATGGCGTCAAGAGACCCACACATTCCATCTACCTTTTGGTGAGGCGACCATTACACTACAGGATGTAAGTATTTGAGTAGCCTTCGGATTGATGGTTCTGCTGTTACTGGGTTAGATCCGCGCCATACTATTCCGGAGTGGCAGGCTATATTTGGGAGGCTATTTGGTGTCGAGCCTCCTGTCGAAGCATTTCCAAAAGGTCGTTTTCGATTGGCATTCTTCGATCAATTCTATCGCGACCTTCACTTGGACGAAGATGTGGATGATGAGGTTATCCAGCAGTTCGTGAGGGGACAACTTCTTCGAATCATTGGTGGAGTTATTCTTCCAGATACCTCTGGTAATTTAATTAAGTTGATGTATGTGCCATTTCTGGAAGACTTGGAGGCATTTGCCGCTCTTAGCTGGGGTTCGGCAACGCTGACTGGTTTATATAGAGCACTGTGTCGAGCTACGAGCCCTACTCAGTCTGATATCAGAGGATATCTTCCATTGCTACAGGTAAACACTTTATTCTAATGTTTGAGATCGAGGTAATTTTTATTGTTATTAACAATTTGAATTATCCAAACATGCAGATTTGGGCATGGGAACGATTTTCTATTTTCCATCCCACGAGACTCAAGATTCCGGAGGCAAGACCTTCGGATGCTGATGATGATTGGCACTTAGGTGCACCGTGGGGGTTTAGATGGCACGTTAGATATAACATGAAAAATATTCCAATGCATACACTACGTGCTTATAGCGACCAGTTGGATGTGTTGGATGATAGTGAGCAACGGGTATGTCATTTTGCAATATGGAATTCAATTAGATCGATTCATTATGTTTGTTAAGGTTTAATTATATATTTTCTATGCAGTTCTTATGGTGTCCTTACTCGGCAGCAGTTATCTCTATTTTACCTCCAAGCTGCTGGTAAGTTCGGATATTTGGATGGCACGGATCCCGCTGATATATTTTGATGTAGTTGAGTGGCATTTGCCGGACCGGGTGCTTCGTCAATTTGGATGTCGGCAGTTGATTCCATGTCCATGCGATACTTCGCTGCATCTTCATCAGATTGATAGACGAGGGAGGTCAAATGTAGCATGGGACGCCGTGCACGGAATTTATATTGAAACATGGAATGCACGGCGTCAGCATCTGATTATGGGAGAGCCTATAGTAGCAGGACTCCCATGCACACCCGATTATATGGCTTGGTTTAGGAGCATCACTCGAATATGTGTAGGCCGTTCTGAGTACAGTACAAGGGGCTACAAAGGGGAAGGCACTTCATTTGAGTTTCTGGTACTATTTTATAAATTTGTTTGGGTCTCTTTTTCTTTCAACTTCATAAGCTTCATATAATTTTTGTTGTCATATTATATGCAGCATGAGAGGTTTCAACAACTGACTGTTGAGCTCGAGCGGGCTGTAGCCGCCCCAGTGGACGATGAGCGGCTAAAGATTTTGAGAAGCGCGACGGCAATGGCTCATGGTACATTGTCAGTGGTCGGGCATCGGCATGTTCGGAGCACAGCTACTTCAACACTGTACTCGGAGGTCCCGGAGTCCACACGAGCCGATGTTGATCAGATGATGGAGACATTTCACTATACCTCATCGCCTTCTTGCATGCGTTCCCCATTACCACACGAGTATTCGCAGAGGAGGGACGCCGGGGAGGGTACGTCTGCCTGTCGCATTGATGACATTGTTGATGCGGACATTGCCGAGATCTGTGAGGATGCTGATGTCTCCAGTCACACTTGGATGCGCTATGCATGATGTTTTCCATCCTACCTTGATACCGATGCAGGAGGGGGTATCTCAGGTGATTGATGAGGATCACATACCATTGGTGACATATAGGCGACGGACTGGACGCATTCGCCGACCTCCTCGACGAGGATGTGAAACCTAGGTTTAATAGATTTTTGTACTTTAACTAACTGATGTAAAAATTCTATTTTGAAACGTATCTGGAAATTTTAATTTTATAAGATGTGTTGTTTAAATGTATTATCTTTTTGTCATGAACGGCATTTACTTTAGGTCGAGTTTGGGTCGACTTTTGAACGAGTTTCGGTGGAGTTTCATTCAACTTTCGATCGAGTTTCAATCGAGTATCGATCGAGTTTCAGTCGAGTTTCGATCAAGTTTCGGTCGAGTTTCGTTTCGCTTGAGTTTCGGTTGAGTTTCGGTCGAGTTTCGGTCGACTTGTTTGTTTTTTTCCATTTTCAGCATAATGTAAGTCAGTTGGTTTCTTTTAATTCGCTCTAATTCAAAATTCCCTTTCCCCTATTGGAATTGATTATAGTTTGGATGTGTATTAGTTTGTTGTTATTTTGCTGTCTGAATGATCAGCTCACGGTTTCAGGGACTGTGAGAAAATTGCCACTTGGAGTGGCGATTTTCAACCCTGAAATCGCCACTCCAAATGGCGATTTCAGATGGCCTTGAAATCGCCACTCCAAATGGCGATTTCAGATGGCTTTGAAATCGCCATTTCAAGTGGCGATTTCAAACGCCTCTGCCACCTAGCTGCCTAAATTGAGAAATCGCCAAACGAAGTAGCGATTTCAGTAAAGAATCGCCACTTCATTTGGCGATTTCATCTTCTTGGAGGAAGAAATCGCCACTTGGAGTGGCGATTTCAGCCCTGAAATTGCCAATCCAAGTGGCGATTTTCTCACAGTACCAAACCGAGGGCACATCCTTTGGGGCACTTAAATTTCAGCAGACTCACCCCAACCCTCCCCCCACGGAAACACATTTCAGTCTGAAATTTTTTGTGCATTTCCCTGAGTCCCAAA
>UESW01001791.1:10916-94387 GCA_900491605.1 Calamus simplicifolius | reverse complement strand
AAATCATTTTAATGAGTCGGACCACTCTGACAACCCGAGCTATCCTTATTCTTTGGCACCCGAGCAATCCTTATTCTTCGGTCGAGCCGAGCCATCCTTATTCTTCGATCGAGCCGAGCCATCCTTATTCCTTGGACATTCGAGCCGATCCATTTTATATTCAAAAAATCAAGCTATTCCTCGTCCAGGCCAACCACGGCATTCAAAATACCTCTGCGAAATCTAGCGGGGAGAGTCCCTATTCGCTGAAACTGAACAAGATTCCAAACGGAAAATCATACCCAGCAGTGGCCTAGAGCCTAAGCAATTGTGGGATCCCAAGGCATCAGCCAGCTCTCCCAGCCGTCGATCCTCTAACTGACAAGATACAATCCTACCAATCTTGTAACAAACTTGATTCGAATCCGTTTCAAATCATAATAACTTTCGACCCCCACGACGCGCCCAGAGAGTCAGGTGATCCTCTATAAATACCACAGCATTTCAACCTCTCAGTACGCACAAATCATCTTACAGAAAACTTCCACACTTTCACTTGGCTTTACAGAGCGATTATTCTATTAGAGCTCCGATCGAGAGCTTGAAGGAAGATTTTTCTGTGAATAGGCTTCTCCTCACATCGCTGTGAATCTCCACTGACTTGGGCGTCGGAGGGTCCCCCGCAGAGGACAACCCCAGGAAAATCCTTTGTGAGCGCGGACTGTCTTACAGGTTCTACCCTGGACGTCGAGATTGGAGTTCGGATCCGGAGCCGGAGGCGCACCCGAGTCAGAGAATAGAAATCTATGGCAACAATACCAAACCTCTTCTCTAAGCCCTGGTCTCCACTTGGAACAGACACACACTTGTGGCTTCTAATGACGGTTTATCTATGAGTGGAAGTTAAGAATATATTCCAAAACCAAATAGTGGGTGGAACTTAGGCTATCCAGAGAAGAGAAATGATCTAGATAACAGAACCGCACATGATTATTGAGAAGGAAAGAAATGGAGCAGCCAACCTTCAATTCCAAAGAGAGTGACAAAAAAGAGGACTTTAGGAGAAAAGAAGAACAGCTCGCCACAATTTGTGAGTTTTTTTTTCTTTTTTGTTCCTCCCCCTCCAAGTTAATTCAATGAATATCATTATAGGGAATTGTCAGGGTAGTGGTAAACCATGCCTCATTTCAAACTACAAGCTGATGGGCCAGTTGACCGCACAAAAAATAAAAATTTTTGGACGGCCCACCTCGCCCTCGGCAATCGGCCTCGCCCCGCTCGGCCACCTCACCTCCTAGACCGGCACCTCCAAGGCCGGTACCTCCAGGCCGACGGCTCTATGACCGATGCCTCCAAGGCCGACACCTCCATGGCCGACAGCTCCAAGGCCGAGAGCTCCATGGCCGACAACTCCAAGACCGACGGTCCCAAAGGCCGACACCCCCAAGGCCGACGGCCCAAAGGCCGACAGCTCCAAGACCGATGGCCCCAAGGCCGACATCTCCAAGACCGACGGCCCCAAAGGCCGACCTCCAAGACCGGCACCTCCAAGGCCGACACCTCCAAGGCCCAGCACCTCCAAGCTAGGCGACCCCCGGCACTTCCCAGCCGGCCCCGGCATCTTCCTAGCCGACCCCCTACGTCTCCAAACTGGGCAGCCCCGGCACCTCCCAGTCGGCCCCGGCACCTCCCAGTCGGCCTCGGCGGCCCGACTCGGCCCCGGCGTCTCCAGTTTCGCCGAGTCAGCCAAAGCCATCCCCGGCGGCCCGACTCGGCCCCCCGGCGTCTCCAGTTCCGCCGAGTCGGCCAAGGCCATCCCCGACTAGCCCGACTCGGCCCCCAGCGTCTCCAGTTCCGCTGAGTCACCAAGGCCATCCCCGGTCGGCCCGACTCAGCCCCGACGCCTCCAAGTCCGTCGATTCGGCCCCGCCCGGCACTGCCGTTGCCAGCAGGATTGGCCCCAGCCATCTCGGGTCGACCTGGCTCGGCCCTGACAAGTCGGGATTTCCCAGTTTCCGCCATATCAGCCTCAGCATGGGCCCTATCAGTTAGGGCGCCAACCTCTCTGACCGCGCGCTGCCTGACAGCGCCAGATCCAGCAACCCACTGGCAACGCTGGTGATGGGACAAGACCCACCTACCCAACAACTGATGGGACGTAGCCCACCAACCAGCCCAGATTCACGCAAGGGCTCAGCAGACATTCTGACTTCACGAAAACCCACGTGATCGTGCCAGCGTCAACCCCTATAAAAGGGTAAATCATTTCGAGAACCAGGTAATGCAGTTTACACACTTAATATCCTAATACTCAGAGGAAAACTCGGTCCTTCGGAGATCTCCTCCTTTTCCAAAAGCTCTCTCGAGCTCCTTCTCTCTGTGACCTCAGTTGCTAACTTGGGCATCGAAGGGTCCCACTGGAGATCCCCCTTCGTCCTGGGACTTTTCTGCATGTAACCTGGTGAAGAAGAGCCTCCGTTTCCGACGTCCAGGAGAGGTGATTGAGCGTCATCACAAGCTATAAGGTAGATATTCTTGTTCTGTTAGAAAACTAGACTGTCTGGTTCAAGCATTGCCAAATGCCAAAAGAAGATGGGGCCAACCTGAAATTCTTATGCTATTGACTCTAGATGCCCATCGGATGGGATTTTATTGCTTTTTGGAGGAAAGGGTTTGTTTGGGCTGATTTTACAAATGTCTTTACTCAATGCATGTTTGATGTTTGGAAAAGGCTCGCTGCAGTAAGTGCGCATTGATCGTGCGGATTGACCGTCTGTGCATGCCAATGCACATGCGATGCGGATAAGGCTCATTAGGCCACTGTATACGTGTCGGCATGCGAGGGTGATTAATCCACATGATCGATGTGCGCTTACTACACTGAAGGATAGTGCAGCAAAATTTTTTTTTGATATTTTCTCTGTACCAGATCTTTCTGGTAGATCCTATCTGGCCGCCTTGTATGCTAGTAATTGTGAATTTTCTAGACGGATTATTTGATGTGAGTTGACTCATGCTCTGTCCTTTGAGTTCCCTATGCTTGTTGTGGGTGACTTTAATTATATCCTTTCTCCTGCTAATAAAAAAAGGTGGTCGTCCTTTCTCTTCTAATTCGGAGAGAGAGGAGTACAGGGCGCACTTCCTTTAGATTACTTCTTTGATTGATTTTGGATTTTCAGGGTCAAAGTTTATATGATGCAATAATAGACATGGTGGTGCTCTGAGGTTGGGAAAGGCTTAATAGAGCTTTTGCTTTGGCATCTTGGCTTACCTTATTTCCTGAAGCAACTGTCAAACATTTGACATAGGCTTTGATCACTGTCCTCTCCTTCTTTAGCTATGTAGCGAGAGGGTGGGCCTTCTCCATTTCACTTTGAGCAATTCTGGACGGAGTTAGAGAGTTATGAGAGGTGGCCTCATGTGTTTGGCGCCACTGATCTTTAAGATCGCATTACTTCACATATATTTACATGGACCGAGGAGTAGGATCCACCAAATCATAGTAACTCTAATGGCATCTAAGGCTACAAATGGATTGAGTTAAGTTAAATAATACTTGGTCTCAATTGAATTCAAATTTGTATTTAGATCTTAATTTTGGATCTGACTCAAAATATTGTATTTAAGTTAAGGATCTAACTATTATTTTATTACTCAAATATTATAATTGATAATCAAATATAAATTTATTAAAAAAATTAAATGAAATTAAAGAAAATCAGCTTAAGCTTAAATTTTTATTTAAAAAATCTTAATTCAATCTCAATAAATGGTTATCCTTAAGTTTATAGATTATGATATTTGAAATATTTATTAACAGACTTAAAAGATATTATAATAAGAGCCCATCAAATAAATAATAAAATATAAATATTTAGATATAATTAAAGGAAAAGCATGGGAGGAGATGTAGTTTCATTTAATGATTTTATGAAGACAATAGAAGTAAAAAAAAAAAAAATTATGTAATTAAGATTTATGAATCGAGTTTGGATTGGATCGAGGCAAAAAAAAAAATACAAGAGCAAGAGCTAACCTCAAATTTAGATCGGGTGACTTAGATTCAATTTTTAAATCCAATCAACTCATAAGTCTCTAAATACAAATCAAATTGAATAGGATCGAGTTGTGAGTCAATTTGACCCATTTGTACATAAAATAGTACATTTTAGTTTAGATGATACCAGCATTAAATTTGGCTTGCCAAAAGAAACTGATCTTCCAATGAGGTTGATAGAGGATGTAGATGCAAGTAGAAGGTGGCATTAAAGGATCTCCTTTGCACCATAATTCATCCTTCCGATAGTTTTAAGACAAAGGATACATAAGGAATGCATATCTTGTCTACATTCAAAAAAAAAAAAAAAATCTCTCTAAAAAACATTGAGATTAGATTTCAATAATAGAATTCTTATATCAATAATTAAAATCATTAACTACGATTTATTATCTATAAAATACTTATATATAAAAAAGCATAAGAATTGAAGATTTTTAATTTATGCCTTCATAGTTCAAAAAATGTATATATTATTTTATATTATTGGGACTGTTCAATTTTTTGATTGATACATAGGGGTAGCCCTAAATCGAATAACTTTTTGCATGCAAATATAAATTTGATCATACATACACACATATTAAGTGGTGGGTCATTTTTTTAATAATATCTGAATAAAAACTATTTATCAGAATAATGCCAAAAAAAAAATATTTCTCAGAATCGCACTTGCTTTCAGGCCTGCTGGCCTCTACATTCAGGAATCTAATCTAATCTGCATGACTCGTCAAATGTTGCTGCTGCCTAACCCCACACTCTTTTGAGACCTGATATCATCTCTTCACCAGAAAAATTTCAACGAGATTAAAATTTTCAACGGAAATTGTCCGTTCCATTGATGATTTCAAAATCATCTAGATGATTTCAAGCTGTAAATAATCCAACAAGAAACCCGGCACTCAAGGAATCGGCAGAGTTGGTCATTGATGGCCATTGCCTTGCGGGTGGCCAAGGAGTGGCGTCCAAAGGACGCCGGACAAACAAAAGGAGACAAAAGTAGGACGCAGCCGGATGGCTCCACACGGACAAATACACTACCCAGTACCCACCATCTTCGAATCCAAAGCCATTTGCTCTCAGACCAAAAAACCATTCAACAAACAAAGAAGATGGCTTTCCTCTCCAAACCACCATTCACCGTCTCAGCACTGCTAATATTGTGGAGCATCACGGCCAGCGGCGTGCCGAACACCAACATTACTTCGGTTCTGTGCAACGGCGGCGCGTACACGGCTGGCGATCCTTTTGCCATCAGTCTAGCCTATATCCTATCAGAGCTTCTCGCAGCAACGCCCTCTCGCAAAGGTCATGACTTCTATAACATCTCCCCCTACCCCAATGCCTTCGCCTACGGTCATGCCGCTTGCACGGCCAACCTCACCGGCGGGGATTGTTCTCTGTGTCTCCGGTCAGCCGAGGGGGCCATGAACAGCTCCTGTGGCAAGGCAATTGGTGCGAGAGCAGTGCTTGTCGATTGCACCACTCGATATGAGCAATATCCTTTTGTTAACTAGAGTTTATCCTGTGGAAAAAGATTGATTTTTTCTCCTTTCTTCATTGTGTTCTGATCATTTGCTTCTTATAAACTTACAGCTAGCTGGATTCTCTTCGGATGCGTCTTGTTTTCTAGCTTTTAATTTGCTTCTTTAATGTTAGAAGAGTTTGGTTGAAGAAACTCTTTATGCAACAAAAAAATTTGGTGCCTACTTTATGATGAATAGCTAGCCATTATTTCTAAAGATTCCAAGAACTGAACACAAGATCCCTCTCTTCAATTACTTAATATATAATAACACATCTGGAATCATCCTCTTTCTCTTTTATGCTTATAAAGTCCAATCCAAATATTGACTCCTGCATCAATTTTGCACATAGTCGCATTGTCAAATTCTTTCTAAATTAAGAATTATAGCTTCCTAAAATTTCGATATTCGAGTGGCTAGATTGACCCATGTTTAAAGTATCTAGCCCTTGCTAAATTAGATTTAAGGATTCAGTAGTACCTGCTTTGCTGTCTCATGGCTGAATCACTTAAACTTTATTGAAAAACTGGCCCTTTCAGCTAACCTGAAAAGAAGTCAATCCTTTTGCATCTAAGTTTGGTGAAGATCCCTCTGAAGTAGTTTGAGTGTTCCAAAGAATTCCGCCTTGGCAGCATCCTGCAATTATAGTTGCAAAGTGTTGGATTGCTTAGATGTGTAGTTTATTTCAGCCACTGTTGGAAAACTTCCAAAGCGAATTGAGAGTTCCAAACAAATTAACAGGGAGATTACTTAAGGTAGTGTTTGAAATAGGGAATAAGAGGGGATATCCATGGAATATCCCCTCTTATTCCCAAAAGCCATAACTATAAGGTAGTGTTTGAAATAGGAAAGGATATCTCCTCTTATTCCCAAAAGCCATAACTATAAGGGATAGCTGAGAATAAAGTTAACCAAAAGGATAGGGTTATCCCCTCAATTTATTCCCTAGAAAATGTAGGAATAGCTAGTTATCCCTCCAATAAGAGTAAAAAAAGTTATTCTATGGATTTATTTTTTTGCATTTGATATGATCAATGGGATAGCCAGAGGATAAACTCTATCCCGTACACTTATCCATGGATAATTTTTTTCTATCAAACACTACCTAAAGGATAGTTGGAATAGAGTTAACCAGAGAGATAATCCATAGTTAACCATGGTTAACCATAGGCTATTCCCTCAATTTATTCCCTGAAAAATGCAGAAATAGCTGGTTATCCCTCCAAATAAGAGTGAAAAAAAAGTTATCCTATGGATTTACCTTTTTGCATTTGATATGATCAATGGGATAGCCAAGAGATATCGCTAGGGATAGCCAGGGGATAAACTCTATCCCGTACATTTATCCATGGATAATATTTTTTCTATCAAACACTACCTAAAGGATAGCTAGGAATAAAGTTAAGGAATAGCTGGTTATCTCTCCAAATAAGAGTAAAAAAATGTTATCCTATGGATTTACCTTTTTACATTTGATATGATCAATGGGATAGTCAAGGAATATCCTTAGGGATAGTCAGAGAATAAACTCTATCCCGTACACTTATACATGGATAATATTTTTCTATCAAACACTGCCTAAGTGAGCTAGCTCCTGGTCATTAGGCCACCTCAGGTGGTCCAAGATCCTTGGCACCATCCTTTTGTCAACTCTAGTTTCCTTCTTGTTCTAGCGTCATGGTATCGCCCCTCACGGGCATTCGCCATGCACTTCGGACAACATTCCAACACCAAAGGCCAGAGCTCCAGAATTTCTCAAATCAGAATGGAATAGAGGAATTGTTTCGATATAAATCAAGACAGGGCAGCGATCGGATGCTAGGCAAGGAAGCGTACTGGAGTCTGGCGAGCACCAAGTCTCAAGGCCATGGTGCTTGAGGAACTCCTCCAACACTCGTTGCTTCTGGAATCCCATGTTTTACCTTCACAACGAGCGTGCAATTGAAATCCCCTGCCACAACGGCATCTACTCCAGCCATAACCCAAGGTCCAATGCATGGTTCCGTAATTGAAATCCCCTTGAATTCCCCGGTGATTACTTATTCAATCCTTGCTAAAATATATTTTTGTACCCGTCCTTGCAAGATGATTACACGTTTGTTTCAAGACAAAAGATCATACAGCTTGGTTCATTACATCGATGTTATCAAGCTGACGTCTGGCTCCAGAGGTTGGCTGACATACATCAGCCAAAATTATCCACAGTAAATAATTCTAGGCAGCTGGGGGAGGGAGTTTGAATGCTGGATGAGTTAGCTTGGTTGGCCAGGAACACTGGATCCAATTCGTATTGATGATATTTCAAGCAAGAAAAGGAGAGAAGATTTTCGGTAACTTTGAGGAGATCAGAGCCTCCAAAGACTACCTTATTAAATCGATAACTTGAATCCTAGCCTATAAGGCTTACTTATTTTTTAGGCTAATTGGCTAACAAGGGAAGTCTTAATCCTAAAAATATTAGAAAAAGTAAATTAAGCTGTAGAAAATAAATAAAAGTCGGTTGTTGATGGAAGATTTTTTTTTTAACTTAAAAATCATATCATTTTATAGTCCTTCAAATCAACCTTGTTCTTAAAATTGAAATGTAAAAATAATTTCCTTGATCACGTAACATTATGGATACTCTATCCATCATTGTCATGCTATACAAAAAAAAAAAAAAGAGGAGTTGATGGATACTTGAAGCGGCTCACCGTGATTTTGCCGCTGCAACTCCAAAATAATTTAAACATGGGAATCGTCTCGTTGGATCCATCTAATCAACAAGAAAGAGATTCCCCAATTGTTTAAATTCAATCATAATTATGACTTGAATACGCTCTATATCTTTTTAATAATTAAATTTTCAATGATATCAATCACTTTTCCAACCGTTGAATCTTTCACCATCCCATCTTCACGTTTCCTCACCTTGCATGGTGGTCAAATCTTCCACGGTCACAATTTTTTTTAGATATCTGATCATTAATGATTGGCACTTAGGAGTTAGCACGGCTTAATTTGTTCTATATTATTTTTTTATCGTATCTACTGTGATTGAATTATTCGTCTTTATCATCTCTAATATTTACCTGATACCAGAAACCAGTCATGCAGAGTAATGTAGCTGTTGAAAGAGAATTTACAAGCCACTCTTCCATCTCCACAGTTAGCTGATCAATTGAATTTAATCATGCCTCCAACCAGTCATGAAGATTTTGTTGAGATAAATAACAGGAGTAGAACTTGAGATAAGCACCGAATCATCGCTGTAGTACCAAGTTGATCGGAATCTAATACCTGCAGATTGTTTTTGAAGCAAAAGAAAATAAAAACAAAACTAAAAAAAAAAAGAGAAGAGATACTCGATCACTTTGAAAGGATCAGAAATCCCCAAAGCTTTTAGACTAATTTTATTGAATTGATCACTTAAATAACTCACCCTATTTCTCAAACAAAAACACTAGAAAACCAAAGTAAACTGTAGGAAATAAATAGGGCTGAAGAGGTTCAAGATAAGGGCTTGGAACAGCTATACCGTATCGCTGACCGAACTGTCAAATCCCAGTACCAAACAAACAGACACATAGGATTCTTTTAAAACACATCATTTACTTTTATAAATTCATGACAATTTAACAATTTTTATATCCAACTACATATTATACATTTTGCTTGTAAAAAAATAACACCTGATCTAATTTAAATGAACTAATAACATATGCCGTCAGATATGAAATTATACCTATAAAAAGCAAAAATGTCTTCCATCTGCGTCTTTTATATGAGATTGAAATTAAACCCCACACAACTTACAAACAAATATGCACATAGATACATACACATATACTTACCAAAACAACTTACAAAATAACATGATAAAAAAGTGTAAAGACCTGTATGATAAATTGCAAAAAATGAAAAAAAAAGGGTTCAGGATGAACAAATATTTTTTTTTTTTTAAAGAGTAAAGTAAAAATGAAAATATCAAAAATATACTCTAAAGCATCCCAATTCAATAATGATGATTGTGGAGCTACTTACACATAGTTTATTGCTTCATGTAGACAACCATTTTTCGCAAAATAAACCCCTCATGAAAAATCTAACATATTTTGTTCTCTTATCATTTAATATTTTAAGCCACTTGAAACAATTTCTAGCTAGATCCATTAGCAGATATTGGTACACCAAGAAATGTATAGTAGTTTTTTTTAATGTTTCTTCTACAAATAAACCTTCATTGATTAGGCCAGCTATACTATATGAAACAGAATGTTGGGCAATACTAAAACATGTAATTAAATTAAGTGTAACATAAATGCATATGTTAAGATGGATATATGATAAAACTTTAAAAGATAGAATTAGAAATAAACATAAAGAAAAATGATAGGAGTAGCTCCGATTAAAGATAAAATGAGAAAAAATTAATTACGATGATTTAAACATATACAACGAAGACCTTTAAACACTCCAATTAGAAAAAAATGATCTTTTAACAATCCATGATAAAGATAAAGATAGAGATAAACCTAAACTAATATGAATAGAAATAATTAAAAAAGATATAACTATTTATAATTTGAATGTCGCTTAGTTTTGAATAAAGCTGAGTGAAAGAAGCAGATTCATATAGCCGACCCCATGTAGTTGAAAAAAAGGCTTAGATGAGTTGAGTACAAGTAAACCTTCATCTTCACTCTATCACCTATGGCCATTTTAGTACAGCATAAAGAGTACCGCTGAGAGTTTAACTTTCACTGTGTCGGAATACAGCTTACAGATTCAATTCAACCACATTGCAAAATTGTCAGATTGGTGTATCATCAAAAAAGAGCATCACCACCGACCTTATGCTCAGAAACTGGCGATATTTATATGGTCTGGTTTGAAAGCTGCATAAAAAGGACTCATGAGCTTTCGGTTGTATCCATATCTGAGGTCCCACCAGCAACATCTTTGAAGACAACACGCAATTTCCTCAGGCAAGATGTCTTCTTCCCATTCTTCTCAGTTGTACCACTGACATGGACAGTGTCCTTTGGGACTTTACCCATGAGGTCAAACAGAGGAAGCTGGAGATTAGAACGTGTCATTTCTTCTAATATTGGGGGAGACTGCATGTACAAATTGCTGCCTCGGTATGTGACACTTGGTTTTGACAGATGTTGATTAGGATGCTTCCCTAGTAGGTCGATGAACTGAAGAATAGAAAGTAATTCAGCACGATAAAATGATAAATTAAAAGCTTTAACAAGTTAATAAGAATGATAAGATAATAACATAATGTGTTATAGCGGAAAAAAAAAATTATATATGTTCTCTCTACGAAGCACACCGCACATGCAACCAGAGACATGCATATATGTTCCTATGCATGTATGTACAAGGACAAAGCTAAATCAAAGACATCTCATGGTAGCATGTATTTAGGGGGAGGGAAAAACAGAGGTTAATCTTTGTTCCCATCAAAATGCATATAAGATTGTAGGATAGACATGTAGAGCTCATTACTTCTTGGATTCCATGGGTATCAGGGTTCAATTCTATATCAAACAGAAAATTTTATAGTTATCTATTGAGTAAATCAAATCATGTTACATTAGAGTTACATTTAAACCATGTCAATGACTTCTAAACAGTGGATTGATTAACAATTGGCATGGTGACTGATTACTTGATTGCCTCACTCTTTCAATGCTTATGCTTTAAAGCTTTTGCAGTTTAATCTGTTCATCAGCTTTAAATTTCACTCTTAGCATAGTAACTTGGCTGATCATATTAAAGTATATTCAAAACATAACAACAAAGAGAGATCACTAATCAGTTCCTACAAGATCAGTGATCTTGCACACAGGAATCATTGAAACAGTTATTCCAAATATGAGCAAAAAAAAATTGTAACCTGAAAATAAGGACTCCAAAGTATACTGAAATCATGAGCCAAAGAGGTGTAAATAGGCATGGCTCAAAGTACAAGAAGATAAAATCTGACCTTAAGCTGGAATTATATTCACTCTATGACCAACTAACTTGACATACAAAGTTGGTAGATGATGGCTAGTGAAAGAAGAGCCATGAAAAGTTTGAAATTACCTGTGAAAGAATAATTGAACTGTCCAGCTCAAGAAGAGTACCAGGTCCGCATACAAGACAATCCTCGTCTTTAACAAAATCAGTGACTTTAACATGAGTTCCTTCAAGACCATTATACCTACAGGAAGTGTTGATTGATCAGTACAAATTAAGATGAATACATGATATTCTGCCTAATATCAGATAATTTAGGTCAAAAAGGAGATATAGATATTTATTTCTACCGAATTTGCATAGGTAAAGCTTTTAAGCTTAGGTGCCTTTTTGGTCTAAAACCAAATAAATCGGCAAAAAGCAACAATGCATATAACCAAAATTCGTTCTCATATATGATTGAATGCTTGCAAAGTGAGCATATTTGTGGGATTTGAATTGAAGTGATTCTAGAAAAGCTAAACGGTTGCTATTTTCATCTAAACTTAAAATTCTACATGAACCAAGGATGTGAGAGACCTATTTGACAAATATTATCTACATTTAGGGATGGCAAAATTGGATATAATAGGCAAACACAACTCAAACCTAACATGAAATAAGTGGATTTGGGTTGACTGAAATGGGTTCGTATCATAATGGTGTCAATACGATTATGATATAAAATAATCATGCCATATCATGTGTTGATCTGTTAACTCGAAAATGACACGGTTATGACCTAATTAATTTAAAGTTGGTTTTAGTTTTATTTGTTCATGCATTTCATTAAAGTTGGTTATGTTTTTTTTATTTGTTTATGCAATTGGGTTTCTTATAGATGATAAAACTTAAATTGTTTAGTTTAAATGATTTGATATTGTGATTAATTTTTTTATGGAATTAAGCATTATGTTGAAAAATGTTTGTTTTTATATTAAAAAAAATGAAGCAATAGGTTAGTATTGAGTGAATAGTATCTATTCGTGTTAAATGAGTTGTTAAACCAACCATGTCTATTCATATTAATGAGTTGTTATGCAAGTCATATCTTCTATCCAGCATGATTTGTTTATTAAATGAGTTGTGCTTGTCATATTGTTTTATTTGTTTAATAATCAAGTTATATTCGCATTAAAAGTTCTGACATGATTAATTAATCATGCCATGTTTGTGTCGACCCATATAATGTTATACCCCAACTTCAAAGCAATATAAACACAACATGACAACACGAATTGCCACACTTATCTACATGACCTTAGCTATATAGTTAATTCAACAATACACAGTAGGCTTAGTAGAATCCTCCATTTCTTCCCTTATTTTTCTGGTTAGGTGGGCAAGGGTGGAAGATCATAATACCCTCACCATCTCTAACGGAGTTGTAAGAAGCAACTTCTATGCATGCGTTCATGCATGTTTGTGTGTGTGCGTGTATTAGAGAGAGAGAATGGAGTTGACCAATGGTGGGTTGTACTAGGTGGAGAAGGTTAAACAAACATAGCCTACCACAATGCAGGGGAGCCGGAGCACTATGAAGGTGATGAATGAGATGAGGTAGCACATTTTGTGGGATGAGGAGAATGAAATTTTTGAGCTTTTGCTCCTCTTGCTGATGTAATGAACATTTAAAGAAACAGCATTTGATGGACAAATTTGATTTACATAAATCAAGGTTTTACCCGCAAAAATAAAAGCATAACTTTGGTCTCTATTTTATAGTTATTAAAGGAACAGGGCATCTTTACTAAATTTTATCCATAGCTCTTTGTTTTAATAGCCATTTAATTGTCAAACCCAGCATATGTAAACAAGCCATAAATATGTACTACAAACCAGAAATTAAACTTAAATGAAATAAGGCCAGATCCTAATGATTAAATGGCACCTAAATGATGTGCCCATGTACTTGCACCCAATTTCTAGATCAATTTTAGCTGAGTTTCAATATGGAGACAAGATTGATCCAGTGCCCATATTTGCATGCAAACCTGATACCCATGTCCAATACTATGTAATACAGATGATAACAAATGTTGGTTTTTGTTTAGTTCACTAGCTAATTCCAGTGTCATTATGTAGGAAGTATGGATGCTTCAAATTGCATGCCATGTCTAGTATAGAATATGTACGAAATACTTGAGAGATAATTCTAGTATGTGTTCAGGTTCCTGTGTTTAGTATCCATAAGCTGATGGAGGCACTTAGTTGGTCCTAGTAGGTAGGGTTCCCTAACTCCCGAGTACCTAGGTGGACTGCATAGGTACACTTTCAGATACTCCTCAAACACTTCTAAGGATGAGGGTATGGCCTCATCTTCTTATATTTTTTGATAAATATTATTCATTTAATGATGAATGGTCGATTTCAGAGTTTGTGATGTTGATACCATATGGAGCACAAATTATCATCCATTGATTTAATTGATGACTAAACATTGGAGTTTAGAGATATTAATGCTATATGCAAGAGTAGAATATGTTCTATTAATAACCCATTATGGTTTATAAAAGCTTTTTTATATAAAATATATATATATATATATATATATATATATATATATATATTGCATGCTAGTTGTATCCCATCCTTCTTTTTCAAGATTTTCCATGCTGGTGTATCTGTACAATGTCGCATTGATTTGTATTAATATTCATCTTAAGTCAGTACCCATATTCAAGACTTAAATCCTCAAGGGAAAAACTAGATTTGTACTTCACACTAGACTAAAGAAATGAAAAAAAAATGCTTCGCTTTTTAAATGATAACAATGTTAATAAAAAGGATGACAATGACAATAGACAAAATAAACTTTTAGCTAAAATAGGTTCTTTTTTTAATTAATATCTACATAGGCATCCAAGAAAATATGTTCAATATGAATTTATAAAAACCATTTCATTTAAGAAGATTAAATCATAGGTTTGGAAGTGGTAAAATAATAGAAGATTAAATGAGACTCACGTGAGATAATTGGACAAAGTTTTACTACATCCAGATACAATTTTTAAGGCTTCCAAAGCACAAGAAGCAGATATGATTGCATTTGTTGAAGCAATAGCAGGAATGATATTCTTCACAACACCCTGTAAAGAAGCACAAGACTATATGACATGGTGCAACATAGAAAAATTATATTTAGCAAAGGAAAGATTTGTTAACATAATTATAAAAGCAGCAAGTAGCGTATTATCGACTCTTACAAATAAATCAAATCAAGTATGGCATCAATAAACTACACTAAATCAAGTTGCACAATATTTTGGAATCAATAATTAGTTCCAAATATTTTGAGTTATTCTTCTTTGAGAGTTTGGTAATGTGTTAATTTGAAATTATATTTTGGTCTTGTATGGAAATCTATAGCATACAGGCATGATATTCCACATGGATATTTCTGAACTCGTATATGTGTTAGGACTTAGTATCCTTTATCTACTAGAACCCCTCTTGAACCACGGTATTTATGGACCTAGAGTATTTATGTGATTTCATCTAGTTTATTGATGAGGATGTGTGTGACCTTAACTGCATTAACAGTGAAAAATTTGTAGCTTTATCGAGTTTGCTTGTAGGCATATATGTCGCCTGATCCACATCAGTAATGAGGACTTATATGGTTTTGAGCGTGTTAAGTGTAGGAAAAATATGAAGCTGAGTGAAATAAAAAAGTTTTTATGAGAGCTATAATTATATTTAGGACACCCAATTTCAAATAATTGTCCACCTTATGATTTAGTGTAAATTATCATGATATTTTCTGAACTTGTATTTTAACCCTTTATAGCATTTAGTTCTTCTTGAAAACTTTGCTTTTGGTATTTTATAATAAAAAATTCTAGTGAATTGACACAAACTTTCCTGTGATAACTTGATCATCCATTCATTTGTTATTAACATGATCATCTATTCATTTGTTATTAACACTTTGAACATGGTAGAGATTTACTTGCTGAACTTTGTAGCTCACTTTATCTATCATACAATTTTTTCAAAGGGGTAGAAGTAGTTTAGTGACTTGAAGTTGCCTTTTTGGATCTAGTAATTATTGGAGCCATGGTAGTGAAATAATAGTTTGCATTTCGTCTGCACATGAAGTCACAATATCATGTATAATGGGCAAAGTTTCAGTTGATAAGTGGCCCTTTAGTTAAGATTTATAGCTTATGATACAACTTTAGTTATATTCTGATTATATGATTGCTTTGGAGGATTTAAATATTAATGATAGTTTGAACAACGATGATGGTCCCATCTTGGGAAAGTAAGTTTGGATCTCAAAGCATTACAAGCGTCCAGCACAATATGACAAAACATGCGCAACATGCATACCCCATTGATATACGGGCACAACACTTAAATACTTGGTGGAAATCATACAAAAAATTATAGTGAAATCCTTATATTACAACCAAAATAGAACCTCATATCTAGCTAACCACTAGCATTTTCATATTCCTTAACACTTCAGAAGATCTAGATCTTTTGGGAAGTCACTAAATCATGCAAACATACTACAGAACATTAGTCAGGTAGTTATGAATGGGTATACTTCATTTGCTAAGGGCATTTGGAAAAGAAACGTGTTGCACACGTAATTTTTGAACGTCCTAAATTAAGAGAAAAAAACACATAAAAAGGTTTAACCATATGGAGTTAGTGTTCAGATGATGGACATGGTATAGTTGTCTCATCAACAGACTACTAAGGGAACAGGCCCACATTATATGTCAAACATATCTGCATTTTGAAGGTGAATGCTTAAGCCTTGATCAATGGAGAGAAAACAAAAGAGGGAAGACAAGAACAGAGAAGAAAGAACCACAGCATCACTAATTCATCTTTTATATCTTGGAAATGGCCTTCTCTTGCTTGTATAGACATAGAAGCTGGACTCATAGAAAAGTGGTCTCAATCGGAAGCATCACTTTGACTAAACAAATTTTAAACCTTAGACCCAACTTGTGACTGCAGAAATTAAATAATATACATGTCCCCAATTCCGCCCTAGCACTTTCTAGCCACACAATGTACACAAAACAAGCCCATTTGGTATAACTAATATCACTAACAAAGGTGTCCAATTGAGATGACCCAATATTGTATATACTGTTGTTAAGATGGATATACTCAAATCTCGAGGAACTATCTAAAAAATATGGCTATAATTAAACACCAGAAACAAAACAAAATCAAAATTCTTAGTTTAAAGACCTGTTACTACCAACCAACCCTATGCTTGATCACATAAGTTTCCTTTCCAGAAGAAAACATGCACATAAAAGAGAGGGGCAGAGAGGGGAATAGAAAGAAAGGGATTAAAATTGTTTAATTATGTAGCCTTTGATAGTAGAGGATTCATATAAGATTGATTGCAAAAAAAAAAAAAATTCATATAAACATGGGAAAGGCCAGAAGGTAATATTGAGTTATGAAGGAAGAAGAAGGGGGGAGATTATTCAGTAAGCTTTATTAGGAGACAAATGTGTTTATAGATTGGTTGCCTAAAAAACAGAAAAAGAAATTCCCATGTGACTTTGTAGAAATTTATCACATAACTATAATTTTAGGCATCATATTTTTGTGCAATTACACAAGTACTTTAGTCTTTGGGTATGTATTTGTATAAAATAAAAAATCTCAAAGATAAAAAAATATAACTAAAGAGAAAGGCTAGGATGCCATACCTATCCTTCCATGCCACTTATGGCCATACAATATCTTTGGTGGGTAGCTCAATGCACGAAGCACCCACCATTGCAGGATCTAGGGACGTTCAAATGTATATAGCCTTACGCCAGTCAAATGTACACAATGTCTTTGATGAAGGCCCTTAAATTTGATGAGGGAGGGAGAGAGTCTGATTACATGATTCTCTACGATAACGAGGCTGTCTAAGAAAGAAATACCCTTTATTCTCCGCACATTCTTAAACTTAATGAAATCCAACCAATCTCTCCCATCAGATTTGGCCCACTCATTTTCCTTGATACCCCTTCCTAGTCACCTATAAGCTTGATACCTCTAAGTTTATTTCTCTATCTAGTCCTTCTAAGTAATTCACCCACTACCCATCCAAGTAGAATCTACATATCAATAATGGATGATTAATAGTTATGGGTAGCCAAAAGGATTAATGAATCACTCACCACCTACTCACCTGGGTTACAAAAATCAATGATGAGGTATTAATGGTGATGGATGAACAAGAATAGTATTTCGACTCTTTTGAGGAAAATTTCGACTCTTCTTAAATCCCAGATAAGGCCCATCTTGTCATGGTTTCTTGAATAGTAATAATGCATTAATTGGCAGTTTATAAAGTGATCAAGTGATGGTTGATTTACTAGTCTGATCAATCACTCATCACCATTAATCACCCTAATTGAAATGTAGGACCCACCTATATTGCTAGAGGTTAATTTACCTAGGATTATCTTAAGGGAATCAAATCTCCCATAGGAATGATACAAGGAAAGGTTAGAAGGATTTGGGAGAAGTTTAAGAAGTATTGGAAAATGAAGGGTTTTCCTAATCTTAGAGAAACTTACAAATCATTAGAACACAGGTAATTTGGATACAACCATTTATTAGGGGAATTTATTAATCACATGTCATGACCATAAGTGGCATGGAAGGCCAGGTGTGGTACCCTTGCTGTCCTCATGGCCAGTTAGAGAACTTCCAATTGATCGCTTTTTAAAGAATAACCCTCCTTAGTTAATGGTTAGGTTGTGTTAGTCTCCGTATCGTTAATAAGATGAAAAGGTAAAAAGATCGATGGACTTGCAAAATAAACACTTCCACTGGCAGATCTAGTAGCCCAATGATGTAAACTAACAAGAACCATTCCACCCTAAACATGATGGAGGAAGCATATTCATGTAGCCGACCCCATGTAGTTGGAAAAAGGCTTAGATGAGTTGAGTTGAGTTGGCTGTCAATTAAACATGTCAAAGCCATCATCAATCCCCCAGTAATAAAAATAAAAATAAAAATAAAAATGAAATTCTTAGTAAAAGAACAATGAAAATATTTAATCAAGAGACTGAAAAGGTCAGGCAATTGAATATCATCCATGTAAAACAATGAAAATATAAAAAGACCCTGCAAATGAATAATTCAAGACCTTAGCTTAGGGGTCAGACAAGCATGAGCATGCGCATGCATGCACACACAACACAAGCATGAACGATTTTTGTTGACAGGCCTTTGTGGCACATGGTTTTTGATAAGAACATTAGAGCCATCCGAAATAAACCTCAAAACAAATTGCTAAACCCCTCATGTCTCACATTTGGACTCGATTGCAACATTGGAAAAGGTCCCAATATCTTGGTCTCACATGCTGCTTTTTTGTATATGCCACACCAAGGATCTCATATGTAGACCGCAATCTAATGTCAGCATGTAAAATTTAATAGAAGCCACTGAAGTTAAGACCCTCAAGTTGTTTTAGAAGGACAAAACCACCATATTTAAGGAGGGTGGTTCCACTAGAATAGTAGAATCTCTTTTTGTTGCAAATTGCCAAATGGCCATTTTTTATAGGATGTGTAAGTAACCATAAGACCCATCACAATTTGCTTTCCATTAGCTGCACAAACTGTGTGCTCGGCAGTATCCTACCCTCAGGCTTCCAAATTCCAGCCTTGTTGGATGTGAAGCTCTCCCTTTCTCATGCCACAGTTCCTTCAGTTATAAAACTGCCCAGCCTGAGACTCCCAGCAGGCTAAGACTATGCACTAGATGGTTCATGAATTCTTCCTTCACTGGCAACATTCATATGAATCACTTGAGTATAGTACCTGCCATCATTTTTACCGCTAACATCAAGGAGTCTATCAACCCCATTCTTTGTGATCTCAGATATTTTGACATAAGGATCATCTTGCTTCAAGGCAGGTAAAAAGTTTTCATAATAAAACTGCATCAGTTATGAAAATCATTTGGATAAGCATTGGAAGATTTCTTGGATATGATGTATAACATGCCAAAATACCAAAGTGAGACTAAAGCTCATAGAAACAAACAAGTGAATGCCCGTTCTAAAGAATTGTCTATTCTTATTCATGCATTCTCACTTGGGAAGTGGATCTCAGAAACTTGACAGGCTTGTGTAATCACTAAGAGGAAACTAGGTAGACTATTTTTTGGACTATTTAATGTTAGATAAAATGAAATCTGGCTGTGCTTTTGGTGGATGCAGAATTTGCATGGACAAATAGAGCAATCGAGGTTGGAAATCCATACTTGATCTATAGTATAGGTCAAATTCAAATTATGTCGGGTTTGGATTTTCAATTGAATCCCCACTCAAATACTAGCACACATTACTGCGTGGGATAAGCATTTCCAATATAAGGTAAAAGTTTATAAAACAGAAATTTGATAAATATTTGAAATCTAAACAGAATTAGTCAGGTCATGTCGAAACTGGATCAAGTTTGGAAATATAATAAAGTCCTTGAATTAATTACACAGATTGATGTGATCTGGTTGGGGTAACTTGTCTTGTACATTTTTGCTAGACCCATACTTGAACGACCATGAAGCCTATCTAGATTTTAAAATTGTGCACTGATCATCCATGGCTAGAGTGTCAACCAGGTCAAAACTCTAAAGTTGATTACATTGGATTATATGCTAAATCTAGTTAATCCACGTCATACCAACGTGCAAATGATAGTCAATTTCCTATAGAGGAATACCATAATGACAAGCAGCTCTCATTATGCTTTGATATGCAAGGACCACCAGCCATGTAACATCTCATTTCAAAGGGTACAGCTACAAGGGTTGTTCATCACAAGGCAGTGCCCTCCAAACCGTGTTCTTCCTCATATTAAATCTTGTCATCCCCTATTTAATTAAATACTTTTTGAATTTTAAGGGAATTATGAAATATTCCATTTTAGTTGCATTAGCCCTTTAGAATCTTGTTTCAAAAGGCCTTTAGGAGTTTCAATACTACTACTACCACCATTATCACAACAACAACAACAAAGCCTTAATTCAAAACTAGGCCTTTTAAGTTTAAGTATATTATAATTTTGTTCTACCTTTTACATATCCATCATCCTACTGAATGTAAAGGTTTATCCTGAAACCTGTCATCATTTTCCTCCATCACGTGCATTTTACTAGCAAGTATATGTTCATATGTTTGCATGTGAGTATCTTATCTCGTGTATAGCTATATGATGGTTTGTGTGTAATATATACCATGTATCAAATAAATGTAAACATCCATTTGTCTGCATGCACCCATATGTTCACATGAAATGATATGTATATGTGCATATGCATAATAAATGTGTTTACATGTTTGCATGGATGAATATGTGGCACATAACATGGTTATGCAAGATGTATTCAGATCAGAATTGTTGGTATTATTTGAGAAAAATGACAACCGACAATGCAATGGGCACTAGATGGTAAGTGCAAAGCATTTTAGAAATTCAAGCATATCAAAACTAAACAATGACTTTTGAATAAGCAAGTTTTACAAAGCTTGAGGTACCTGAGTTAGAGAATATGTAACACCAGTGATACCAAACAGCTCAGCCCTCCTGAGAGCCTGTTTGAGATATTACCAAAGGAAAATTAAAAACACAAATCAAATTGTATGAAAGAATCACAAGGAAGCATCATAAGCAAACCTCTGAGTAAACCCACTGCATATGCTCAGGATCATCAGCATCGAAAGCTTTCCCATTATGTACCTACCAAAACAACAAAGATGAATAACTTGAGGCAATCCACAATCACATGAGAAAAAAAGAAAAAATCGTCACTACCTCATCAAAGAAAAAACCGTCACTACCTCATCCCACTTGATCAAATGTGCATATTCAATACAATGGGCAGCAGTTCTTGGGGTCTCCGCAAGGGTACACAATGGAAACTTCACCTGTGGAGGAAAAAGCCAAATGTTGCACTCAAAGCAAGGTGTCGTCCCTGGCAATATTACTCTAGCATGACCTTTGAAACCTTCAGTACCACCATCTACCATAGGTTTGACTGTTTCGGCTATTGGGTTGTCATCACAATCATATTCTGGCATTTAGAAAATTATGACACATACTGCATCAGAAAGATGTAATTACTTTTAGAAAAACTATATTAAATGCATGTGCCACATGAATATATTATTGAAAACTCGATCAGAATGGACAAAGGGCATCCTGCAAATCACCAAAACCATTGAGAAAAATGGTAAGATCTGAAAATTTTCTTATGAACTAATTCAGTTATGAAGCAGCATGAAGTGTATAACTCAGGTAGGATCCAAAATCTGCTCATAGTTTTTGCATTTTTCAGTATTATTTATTAAACCGTATATAGAGGCACTTCATCGCTGCAAGTGCTCATGCTTCAAGAATGGTAGCTGCCTAGAAACCTAGCACTTTCATTGAAAAGTGAGTAGAATGTGTAAACTGTGAATTAGAGGAGAAGAAGAAGAAGAGTATTTCCATCAAATATGGTATATAGGCAAGCCTGATGCGGCCTTCTAGATATGCAAGTATTCATAAAATAATATGTCATTAAGTGCATGAGTCCACAAGGAAGCACTCATCCAAGGTATTACCCTCTCTTATTCACCCTTCTACAAACAATATCTCTAAGACAATAATGAAGAATTTTGAAAGTTCCAGAGCATCACATTGTTTTGGTTTAACTCATTCTACTAGCATTAGACACTGAAAAGATACAATAAAAAATAAAGCTATTCGTAAAAAGATGGAGATAGTATTAATGAGAACAAATTAACAATTTAACAACTTAGTTTGGACATGTGCAACGTAGACCTAGAGATGCATATGTGTGAAAGAGTGTTGTATGTAGAAGTTTCGTTCATGAAGAATACGTATCTAACTAGCTACAATGACTTGGAATTTTAGCAAGTATATGAACCTCAACAGAGACTAGAATATTTACACTAAATACTCAATAAACAGTGTTACCTGAACACCTAAAACCTGGATTCTCTGTCAACAATTAGGGCCTCCTCAACTCTTCAAATAAGAAAAACATGATATCATTACAGTTACATACCAACTTGTGGCACTCGCACCTAGAAGTTTGCAAGTCCAATAAAATATTTAGAGTAGGTTTTATGTGCACTGTTATCTAGAACACATTTGCGCAACAAATTACTTAACATATACCTCCATTCAAAATTAGGGTATAGAACTTGCATCAACCATGGGCAGGCATGGTGTGCGTTATATTTCATGCCATATCAATAACGAATATCAACCAATATGCTTTGATGCATTTGGTATGCCCTGAAAGCCTATTTTGGCTTACAAAATTGCTACTTTAGTACTTGCATTTGTTATGTTTCATTTTCTTAATGAAATGTTTTTGCAAAAATATGGTAAAGAGTATTTTAAATGCCCTGGTCGTGGTTTTCATGATGTGCTCAAGTTTTTCTCTTGCTAGTCTATTGCATGACATAACTTACTTGCAACTAAAAATACATGGAAAACATATTTATTCAATTTAAGTATTGAAATGCAATTTAAAACCTTCATTTGATCCTAGATCCATGGACTAGTGCAAGCATCTAACAATCAAATGCCATTAAATCCAACATCATCATCCCCTATATTTTTTTCCCAATTAAATACTAATTTATTCTTGGATTTTTCAATGAATCAACATAGGGGGAGATGATTTACCTTGCTAGAACATTGTTTTAGCCAAAAAATCAATCATTGTTGCTTAATTTCCACAACAAATGGGTGTGAGATACTTCTAGCAACTCCCTCAACTCGTTCTCATCTTGAAATGGTGAAAATAAACTAAAATCCCACTTTAAACCTCATCTGAAGTAGTACCACTCAATACAAGTCAAATTCAAAGGCAACAGGGCATGATCCAATTCAAGTTGATGCACTCTGTTTGGGCCTGGTTCATTTGATGCTTGGGCATACTGGCACCTACCATACCATCTCAAGGCCACTACTAGACATATATGCTTGACTTTTTAATTTTTGTTTTGAAATACACATATATATTTGTAAATACATCTACATAATATAGACATGTATTAATATTGTCATGGTTGATGGTAATATTGTCTTGACCAGCCCTAAGCCTGAAGAAGAAAGATGAAGGGTTGATGCCAGGAATATGCAAGAGTGGCACAAATTAATTGAGAAGGTACTAACATTTATGAAGACGATTTGAGAAAGCTCCAATAAAGAGAAGTACTTTGATTTATGTTGAAGGAGGTAAGAAAATGAAGGGAAAGTCTAAGGTAGCATGGATGGAGGTTGTGATAAAGGATATAAAGAAACCTCGAATAATATTAGAGATGACCCTAGATAGGGATGCTTGGCAAATGAGGATCCAAAAAGCTAACCCAATAAAGCTGAGAAAAGGTTAGATGGTTACGCTTATGATATGGACATGTCCCAGTATCCATATATTTGAAAGATCTTACATTAGACTCTTTTGGACATTTGACACCTATTTAACATGTCCCAAGTAACAATGCCAATGAAAATTGGGACTTTTTAATGCACCTAAACTGAACAGGGACATAAGACTCATGAATTTGTAGCTTGACAGCTTTTGCATTATAATAATAGATTTTTTTTCCTCCTACAATCGAACTATCTTACACGCATTGTAACCAATCTCCTACCTTAATCCTCAGTAAAATAACTTTCCCTCTTCAAATATTGTTTCTATTATAATTCAAGTATTGTTATATCTTCGTCTTATCAATTTATACTTCAATTAAGTCTTCTTATTTCCCCATTCTATTTAATGTTAAAGGTTAAATATCCATCTAAAATTTGGTGAACGCTAGAAACCTTTAAAAATGCAATGCCATGTTGCCAACCAATCTTCAATCACCAGAGCATCCTAGTGCTTTATATTACCTACATGCTCCATTTTAAGGTTTCTAAGAGTGTCAACTGGTGATTTAAGTGTTGATGGGATGGAGTCCAAGACGACCGAGACGTCTCGTCCCAAAGAGATTCCAGAACCGATCCCCACCATCCCATCCCGTCCCGTCTTATCCCTAATACATTATAATGTCAATTTTAAATTGATCTAATTTACCAAAAAAGATATAACTTATAAAAAGTAAAAAATATTTAAAAGTTGAATAAACGCTAAAGTTTCACAAATATTTTTTTAAGAAAAAAAGCATCTCAAGCAAATACTGGGATGCCTAACCAGATCAAGATCGAGATGGGATGCGAGGCGTCTCGTTCCATGAAAAAACTGGGATATCTATCCCACAAGATTTAAAACCTTGATGTCAACACAATGCATACTTGGACACAAACAACATGGCATGGTTGAGCATGGTTGAGCACGGCTAGTCACTCACTTTGAAACATCCTTACATAAACAACAGTGCTCATATATTACACCATTTTTTTGGATTGTCATTTAACTAACTCTTGGTTTCAAATGCTAGATCCTTCAAGCAAAGTGCCTTTATATTTTAATATAGAGTTGTCAAGGTTATGAAAAGGTTATGAAGATGCTTCAAGTAAGGCATCATATTTTTTTATTATAAAGTTGTCAAGGTTATAGGGTCCTTATAATTTTAGTATAAAGTATCATTAATTATATGGACACTTCAAGTGAAATGCCAGCGTGCATGGTTTAATCATCTACTAGTATGTATCTCAATACATATTGAGTAATCTCAAATGAATCTAACAAATAATTGGGAAACTCGTGACCATTGCATGAACTTGTTTATAACATATATCTCTCCTTCTTTTTAGTCTCTTCTTTTTCAGCAACAATCAAAACACACACACACACACAAACACACACATTAGTATATAAATATATAAGTGTGTGTGTGTGTGTGTATAATATTTTTGGAGGTTGTCAAACCCAATACATAAGGACAATTAAATGACTAGAACCCATGCCAAGTGCCTACGTAACACTAGAACTCAGTACTTGCTTGTTTCAAGGATTTTCCATGTCTTTTATATTTTATGAGTCCTTTTTTCACATTCCTTCTCCTTCAAAACGTTTTTTCTATTTTCTCATTATAACTTATCTCTCATATTCTACTTCTGTCTTGCATGTTTCAATTTATAAATTTAAAAAAAAAAGTCTTTATCAGATTCAATATATTTTAACTAATCAATCGACTTTCCTACCCACCATTCTTTCCCTTACCCTCTCTAAAGTTTCTCGAATCTGCCAACAAAGATACAAATGTCTTCAAGAATTAACATTGCTAGAATCCATGTTTCCTCCTTATCTACTGAGAATAATGGAATATAAAGAAAATACAACTGCGGTAAGCACCTTAAACCATCATATATAAAGTTCTTTATATGCACTTGCAAGATGAAAAAATTGCAATGCAATGGGGAAAGAATGCAATTCATGCAAGGAGCATTCTTTTGTCAGGATAAATGGAGTATCAGCAAACAATGCTCAAAGGCAATTATAGAAAAGGACACATTAATTGACAAATGGATGAGTAAGAGCTACTTACCCAGAAAACTACAAGCAACAGAATTTATGTAACTTCGAGCCTCTATTGAATCAAGACCAAGGACAATTATGTTGAAATCACTGTAAAATTCTATGTCCTTATCCTCGATCCTGCAAAAATGAGGAACTATATTCACACCACTAACTCTTTCCATAACACGCTTTGCAGCTACCTCAGCCTTGGACTTCCCAACATCATTAAGCCTGCAGTGCCAAAACCAAACATTAAGGGATACATTCTAAGCAAACTGACATGAAACTCAGATGATATAAGGACTGCATGCTTCGATGCATTTACCCTTTTCTGTTATATAATAACATACGGAACACATGATGCACATGATTGATTTGCAGATGGCAAGCATTTCATTACATCTGATTCGGCTAATTGAAACGAATATCTGACAGTATGGACCACCCAAAGCTTGGAGAGGCTTAACTGACTCCTTTGGAGATGCTTATTTGCCTGTAAGCATGGATAGACAATTCTGCTCATGCAGCTAATACTGCAAGCGACAGGGGCAGCACAGAGGGGAGGGGGGGAGAGTAGGGGTGTTGCCATTGTTGATGATCGGACAGTTTCTGCCTTTCTCGATACAAAGGTGAAATTCCTTTTCAATCAATAGGTGCCAAGTCACTAAGGTGACTTCCCACCAGGTGTTGGCTCAAGCTTCAAGAGGCCAGAATTTGAAAGCACGCATGTCAACACCATTATCAGTTGGCAGTTTTGTTTGCACAATGCCAAGAAGGCCACTAGCAGCTTCAATCCACTATAAGGTAACATGCTGAAAACAAGAGTGAGCTCTCTGGTGGGAGCCTGCCACCTAGCTTTTCAGCTGTGATCACGTGATTTACCATCCATTTTCATTCATGTGAATAATGTGGGACATGATTCCATGGCTGGAATTAATCCCATCACATATTTGAACATGGCACTTTATCTAGAACGAATGATCAACATTTGAAAGACTAAATAGTGGGCTTGCATTTATTAGTTCCATCATTTGAGGTATAATCAGAACGCAAAAGGAGAGCATGACTGTGATGTTATAGTCCTCACTGGTTCATATTCATGCATTTTTAAATAGTTATTTGAAATATCATTTTCTTAGCAAATTTTAGATCTTATGCCAATCTATATCTATTAGTTCCCTGTTGTATCAGCCATATTCATTGTTTGATTCCAATCTCTTCATAAGGTTCAAAAGCAAAAATGATTTGCCTGAAATTTTGACACATAATATTAAGAATGAGGATGAGAAACAAAAAAGGCATGTTAGTAGTTCTTATGCACAATGTTAATCCACCCTAATAGAACTTTAATTATGTGGTTAAATGAAGGTTCGTCGTGCTAGGAATTAGTATGATTTCGGTGCAAATGGTGTACTGACTAGGTGGAACAAAAGGTCCCAAGCCATGAACTGCCCCAAATCAGGCCAAGCTAAGCGGTTCGGTTTAGTTTAGGGTTGTAAGGTTTGGTATGGTTGATTTGGTTGATTTGGAGTCAGTTCTTAACCTGTATTAAACCAACAAACCAAACCATCCCCATTCTGAACTGGTTTGGTTAGATTCGCCCTGAACCATCTGATTCGAGAAGGTTTATCGTACCATGGGTTAAACCCTAATATGACCCTAGTTAATTCTTGGCTCAATTTAGTTCACTTAAATATGAGATTAAGGTAGAAAAAGGGAAGAAAAATAAAGGGCAAATGGGTAACATGAAAGTTGGGATACTAATCCACCCTAAATAGATGCCACATATTCACTTGTGGGGCCCACAAGAAAGCTCCACAAGAGGGTTGCAGCTGGATGGATTCCCACTAAAAATTCTGCTAAAAATTGTAGAAAAAAAGAGGAGGAAAAGAAGAAGAAGACAAAGAAGAAGAAGAAGGGAAAGGAAGGGAGAAGAACTAGGGATAGTAGCTAAGTATTGAAACCCTAGTTTTCCGCCAGTGAAATCGTAAGGAATCCTATTCTTCAATCATAGCAGCTTCGATGTAGGTTTTCTTTAACTCTTGTGCTTTGTTAATTGTAAGTTTTTGTTAACTATGCATACCTTTATATCTAAAGCCCTCTTTGTTTACATATGAAATTGATTTGTTCCTAGCATCCCCCAATGTTTTTTCAGCTTTATCAAATTTTGTTCTTGAATTCCTTAACATGTTTGTGAATGAAAATTTGTTGGAGACCTCTTCTTTATTTATCTTTTATGGTGGATATCATGTCTTACGGAAATGATAAGATTTGAATTTCTGAAAAAAAAGTTGTCATTGTTCTGGCTGAAAACTTCATTGAGACTCCACAGTAACTTATATGAAACATTTAAAAATAAATATGGTGGCCAAATTGCTTTTGCAATGAAAATGGATGTCAACTAAAATGAAAAGTAAGAAGAAAATTGGAACCTTTGAGTAAAGGACAGTAAAACTCCTAAGGGTTTTACTGCTCCTTGTGTGGGCGAGAGAGAATGGCAGTCTAACTGATGCAAAAATAAGCCGGGATTGGTGATTTGCCTCGGTGGACTCCACCAGTAGTTGACTAGAAGTTCCCATGGCTTTACAATTAATAAAGAGTGTATCATTTTGAAGGATGCCTTTGGATACATCTTGCATTTGAAATGATACTGGTTACTTGAAAACCTCCTAGTTTTATATTTTATAAAAGTATTGCATTTTGAAAGATGTATAAATTGTGATTTGAAATTAATATTAAATATCATCCTAAAACCTTTGACAAAGACTTGTGGTCATGGAGGACTTACTGAGCATTCATACTCATTACCTTCTTATTTTGCAGGAGAATCCAGAAAGAAAGTGCTTTATACTTAAATTTCTTACTTTTATATAGCTTTTGTGTGTATGAAATGCTTAAAGTATCATTTTGATGTGCTAGCCTAATTCTGCTTATGGAAGCTCAATAACTTCATTTAAAAAGAGTTTTGTATATTATGCTTCTATATTGTGTGATGATAGTAAATTTTGTAACTTTCTCCCAAACTATGTATTATTGATAACAAATCTTGTAAAACTTTTCTTAGTTATGTAAACAAGTTTGTATACTTTAAGCTGTAAAAAGCTGTGCTTGACTTGAGTTTGAGTTATTGTATAAATTTAAATATTTCTTTATGTACTCTGATTTAATCAGATATAACGATTGTTCAGGAAATGTCTTTAAATGTATAAACCATATTATGTATCTCTGTGATTCTTATATCATAACAAAGGTTCTTGTTGATGAATACAGGATGTAAAATTTATACAACAAAGATATAGATAGGAATGATATTATTGATGAAATTAAGCTGCCTGGATGAATGCATTAAAAAACTTAACACTTCACCTGATTCCATATTATAGTACACATTAATCTTTAATAAGATATATAAGGCTCCATGATCCCTTTTGACTTCGGTCAATTAGGACCATGGTCGGTCATGCTCTCAAATGAAAGTGGCACATGATTATGAGCTTTTCTTATTTAAAAAGGAAAATGCTTTGGGGGCACCTTGGATGCACATATGAAAGTCTATCGAGCCCATAGTTGTTGCTTTGGCAATTCCATAATCAACCGATTCCCACATTTGGCAACAAATATCATGAGTGCATCAATCCCCTCTAGTCGCATGGCAGGAGAATAATTAGTTTGCACATAATGAGAGTGACATTACTCATTTTTAAAACTTTTTGTAATTCAAGCTTAATAAGGACGTAAAACTTTTTTATGGTACACACAAGGTGAAGTTCAATAAGTTCCTCTAAATTTGCAATCCGATCTCAATAAGGTTGCAATTTTTTTTTAACATACACAAAAGGTGAAGTTCCATAAGTTCCTCTAAACATAGAACCAGAGTTGCAATGCAGTAGCAATTATTTAGAGTTGAAAGATTATGTATCTTTGATTATTTGTTGATCAGTTGTTATGAGCAAACTTTGGGCTTATTTCTTTTTACTTCTAAAGATACATGACAGCTTCTATTCAAGTTTATTACACAGACCACTTATAAGTGATCCTTTGGTCATACATGCCCTCAAAACATTCACCTTGAAGTGGAATAATTAAAGCTGTGTGAATACTCTCTCTCTCTCTCTCTCTCTCTCTCTCTGTTCCACTTTTCTATTCTTATTCTCAATCTGTCCATTTAAGGGACAGCTGCTGCTCTACTACTCTCCTCTTATCTGGTTCGTCACCCTCCCCCTACCCCCCACCCCTCCCTCGAAAAAAAAAAGAAACAAAGAAAAAACTAATAGGATTTGGTATTAGTAGGCAATATTAAAGACGGTAGAAATTGGAAATTCATTTTCGTTCCCTTTCATTGGAAAGGTACTTGGTAGTACATCTACAAAATGGTTCAAGTGGGAGAAGCTGAGAGATAACTCTCAGTTACAAAGGTTTATTTGCTTATAACGGCGTGCATGAATCGGATCAAATAGATTTAAAGATATGTTTAGAATCAAATCAAATTGAATCGGTTTTTTAAACTCAAATTAAAATCAAATCGATTGCTATATACAATCGAAAAGAACACAGCCTTTACATAGCACAATTATTCATATATATGTAGTAACTCAATTTTAACTATGATATATATGAAAACTCGTATAGTACATACACGCACGATCCGATTCGATTTATATTGGTAAGTTAAAAAATTCAAACCAAAACCGAACCAACTTTTTATGTTTCAAAATTTTTTAAACCAAAACCGAGCCGATAGACAAAAGAAATCAATTCAAATCAAACCAAAATCACAGTTTGGGCCGGTTTTATGGTTTAACAGTTTTTTACACACCCCTGTTTGCTTACACAAAAAGGCATCTTGATAGCATTGATTATAATGCCACTTTCATCCAAAGCTCTTGATACGTTGCTTATCCTATTTTTCATGATTGGGAAAGCTAAGGCATCAAAACATAAATTTTGAGCTAAGTTCGCAATCGAATATCTCATATGTCAAGTATGGGAATAAACAAAAGACCAAGACGGAGATGCCATACCTGAAAAGGAACTGCCGATTGAGGTTGGAAACCTCAATGGTATCCATGTCAATGATATCGATGTTCTTGAAGCCAGAGAGAGACAGGTCCTTGAGCAATTCGCAGCCCAAACCCCCAGCTCCCACCACCAACACCTTCGCAAACTCCCCGATCTCTTCTCTCAACTGCGAAAGTCAATCCGAATGAGAAGAGACCATCAACGGAAAAAGGAAACCAGATCCTGAATTGCAAACAAAAGGCAGCGAGATGGAGGACTCACAGTGAGACTGTGCTCGAAGCCATGGCCGACGATGTTCCCAGATCTGGCAAGAAGCTTGTCAAGATCTCTCCATCTTCCTTGCTGAGCCGAGGGGTTCGCCATGATATTATTGGATGCCTCTCTGCGCCTCGCGCTCTTCCCCTTCCGCTCCTCCGAGAGCCCAAAACCCAGAAATGCTCGAGAGGAGCGAACGAGTTTTGCTCTTCCAGCAAGGTCCCGTGCGGGCGGTAAGGCCGGAGATGCCCATAGGAGCGGACCAGTTTCACGCCAGACCTTGAATCGGGCTCAGTCCGACGCTAGGTCTATTCGGTCGACTCGTGCCAGGAAGGAATTTTGGATAAAGCCTGGCTGCATCGGTTATTGGGGCATGCACGCACATGCCAAAAGTAATATATATATATATAATATACATGCATTGCACATTAATGATCGCACGCAAGCCGGGCAATCGACTTATTTTTACTTATAATGTGGTTTCTCCCCCTTTCTCCGTAGGATTGTGAGAAAAGTTATGTCCCTTTTTTTTTTTTTTTTCTTTTTTTAAAGAATATACACTTTATGATTCTACTTCCAATTCTAATAGCCATGATTACTAGGGCTTTTTTACTATCTCGATAGTGAACCAGCATACGATTTTCATATCTTCAAAGCTTCCCTTCAAGGTTTATCAAAATCAATTTTGATGGAAGTGATCGGAAAAAATGTGTTGGCTCGGCATTTATCATCCATGGGACTGATGAAGCATTATTGGCGATTGGTGGTTTTGGCCTCCTTGATTCCTCAATTCCTTTAGCTGAATTTTATGCTGCTTTGGCTGGTATCTCATACGCCACCCAAAGCCTATATGATCGTTGTCTATTCATTGAGAGAGACTCTTCTACGATCATCCATTGGGTTTGGCAGGGACTCCGGGGCTCACATACCTAGTAACCCTTTACTCTATGATATATGGTCTGCTCTTTGGGAGGTTCAAACTATCTCGATCCGATATATCTATAGAAAAGCGAATGTTGCGGCAGATTAGGTGGCGGCCTCAGTGGCCTATCACTTGATTTTTTACTTTAAAAACGGGATGATCCCTGCATTGTACTAAAGTAAATATTATTTTATGATATAGTAGGTTGACTTGCACTAGACTAGTATGATCACTCACTTAAAAAAAAAAAAAATCATTGTGCGCAAGATCTTTCCTTGGATCAATCGGATTAATTCGGGTTGGCATGCCTTCGGCCTAAATGGGCTTATTTAGATTGGGCTTCTAAGTCTTGGGTTGCTCTCAACCCATAAAATTTGGTAGGGTTCATGTCGAGCCAAGAAAAAGTCTTTGTGCATCGGATATAGTGTAGATCGCGTGCATCGGGCTCAGTAATTGATACGCGACGCATGTGCCCGCATGCAAAAGGTAAAACAAATAATTTTATTTTAGCATTTGTATGTGCATGCATCATTTACTAATCATCAAGCGCTGCATCACATCAAGTATAGCAAATTTTTTACACCGAGCCAATTCTAGCTTTCCTAGGAGGAAGTCATCCAAAAAAAAAAAAAATTGACTTTCTCTTACTATGCCACCATCTCGGCCGGCTTCTTGCGCTAGAAGGGCGTCCGAGCTCCAGACTAGGACTCCATGCTCCCAGAATTTTTTTAGCGGGCTAAAATGCAATTTTTTTGATAGGGCTCATGATTGACCGGCCGGATTTTCACACAAATCAACTCCATGTTATAGGATTAAGATGAAATCTCATGGGATCATCTTCAGAACAAGAAGGTGAATCGATCAAATAGAGAAGGTGGTCATGGATTCCATTGGGTGTTATCTTGGACTCATAATCGATACGTAATAGCTTCCTTTTGCCACATGAACTTTATAGATTAGATCATCTTGTATAAAAAAACCTATCAAGTTACGTACATGACTACAGAGAGAGATGGGATCATCTGCTGGGATTTTTTTTTTTTTTTGCCGTTTGCTTTTTGGTAGGCGCTACAATTAGTTAGATCAAAATGAAATTTAAAGAGTCCCGTTTAAGAAAGATATTGAGAGATTGTTGACTGCTAGTAAAGAAAGCTATTATGGTGTAATGGGAAAAAAAAATCATGAAAAAAGAAAAGGTAAATTGTCACGGAATTAAAGGGTAACTAGAGATGAGTGTTGCTTGGAATATAATGGGTGACTTTCTAATATTAAGGTAATGTTTGATAGAAAAAATATTATTTATGAATAAGTGTATAGAATAGAGTTTATTTCTTGGCTATCCTAGGGATATCCTTTAGCTATTCCATTGATCATATCAAATGCAAAAAGGTAAATCCATAGGATAACTTTTTTTTTACTCTTATTTGAAAATATAACCAGCTATTACTGCATTTTTTAGAGAATAAATTGAGGGGATAACACATGATTAACCATGATTAACATAGATTATCCTCTGATTAACTTTATTCAGCTATCCATTATAGTTATGACTTTTGGAATAAGAGGGGATATCCAGAGGATATCCTCTCTTATTCCCTATTTCAAACACTAAGGTAGTGTTTGATTCTCCAAAAGCTATCCCTGGATAAGTGTGCAGGATAACATTTATCTAGAAAATAGTTGAGAGAATAAGCATTTTTTTTTAATTACAACTTTGCCATCAATGGATAACTCTAGTTATTCCTGAATTTCCTAGGGAATAAGTTCAGGGATAACCCATGTTAAATATGGGTTATCCCCTTTGGTTAAACTTTTTCAGAAATATTCCTCCTTGTTATAGCTTTTGGATGTGTTTGATTCATAAAAGGCTATCCCTGGATAAGTGTACATGATAGCATTTATCCAGGGAATAGCTCAAGGGATAATCATCTTTTTTAAATAACAGATTTGCCATCAAAGGATAACTTTAGTTATTTCTGATTTTCCTAGGAAATAAGTTCATGGGATAACCCATGGTTAAACATGAGTTATCCCCTCTGGTTAAACTTTTTCATACCTATTTCCTCTAGCTATAGCTTTTGGGGATAAGAGATAATATTCGGGGGATATCCCTCCTTATCCCCCATATCAAACACAGCCTTTGGGAATAAGGAGGGGTATCCCCTGGATATCCCTCGTTATCCCCTATTTTAAACACCGCCTAAGGATAAGGATAAGAGGAGAGCGGGCCAAGTCTCTCCCAGTTCACATTTGGTACATAGAACAAGATCAAGATCGATAAAGAATAGAATAATATAAAATTATTTTTTTTATTTAATAAAAGATAGGATAAAAATTTGTTAATTATATTCTAAAAAATGATAGTCATTGATAATAATAAGAATAAAAAATAAAATAATAGTGGGATAGGATAAAATAAAAATATTTAATCTAAAAAAATAAGTTCTTTTCATGAATTAACCATCCTATAGGATAAATGTTATCGTGGAAAAGAATAAAAAAAAATTTATCCCCATTCTAATCCTCTATACCAAATACATTGTTCATAGATGGACTTAAGATACATTAAAAAAAAAAATCAAGTCGAGCCTAGAAATAAATCACAAATGAAGAGGAAAGGGAATATGTGTTAGGGTATAAAATTTGTTAGTGGATATTAGACTAAGCCTTCTCAAAAATATAAGCTCAAAAACCAAGCTTGATTAAGCCTGAAATAAGCATCAAGCATGAATATCAATGCATAGTCTAACCCAATCTGATGGTTTAATTAATTCTAATTCAAACTAAGTTAGAGAAAACCTAGGCATAAGTATTAGGCCTAAATAACGGTGCATAGTCTGGCCCAACTTGATAGTTTAACTAACTCTAATTGAGAGAGTGGTTGCAATTGAATTAAAAATTTTATTTAGAGGTTTCATTTGTGATGAAAATTTTAAAATTTCAAAACCAAATTTTTTGTTTTACTACTTTCAAGAGAACAATTTTAAAATTCTATGAAAGTTAAAATAGAGATTTGAAGAACACAGAATTCCTATTTTAAAATTTAACTCTAAAGTTATTATTTATAAATTCCTCAAATAATTATTTACAAAATTAAAATTGTATTTTTTAAATTAAAAAAGCATGTTGGCATTTTTGTAAATAATTCATAAATTTATTTTGGACTATATTTGCAAATAATATCTTTCCAGAATTTTTTGTAAATAAATTTATGCTCGTGTAAAAGTATATTACAATAAATATTTGATGCAGGACCGATTCGCATGCAAGTAAATTTTTTTTAATGATTAATGGTTGCAGTTGATTATTCTCCCAAAGTAATAGCCTAAGAGGGATTCAAGAAAATCCACAGTAAATCTGCACGCGAAACAGTTCCTAAAAAAATAAAGAAGAAGGATCGCCGAGGCTAAGAAGCCCCGATAGGGCTTGCTCTCCTACAATAAAGTTACTAGTAGATTAGAGGGGTGTACCAAGCAAGGGGAAAGATCAAAGTATTGAAGGGTTGCTCTGCCTGACGGATGCGCCATAGATGACTACCTTGAGCCCACGATCTGTGGCCAATATCCGCTGTCCTGGATAACAATCACCTTGAATCCTGGATTCGTGGCTACCGAGGGATCTGCAAGATCACCATATAAGGGTTAAAGAATAATAGAGAAAATTTAGAATATAGGCAAAGAGAAAGGAAGGAGTAGAGAAAAGGGGAGGGTGGTCAAGGGCTCTTGGGCATCCACTATTGGAAGACAAAGGTGGCGGCCAGGGTTTCTCCTAGAGACTTGGGATGTTGGCACGCGCAGGAGGGGAAACAAGAGCACCAAAAACCAATTAACAAAAATTACAATAACTCAAAACTTGGATTGATTGATTAATAATAAAAGATACATCATTCATACAAGAGGGTCTCTTTTATAGTGCAAGAGACTTGGGGTCCAAAAAAATACAGATATGGAAAGAGAGAAAATAAAAAGGTGCCCTAGTCAAATTTGGCATGAAATCTGCAGCGTCCAGATGAGGAAGGTGATCTTCTAGTGCAATAGCGGCAGCTGGATTCGGCATGAAATCTGTGGCGTTCAGATGAGGCAGGTGATCTTCTAGATATGATTGAGATGCAATCAGCGGCAGCTTAATTTGGCCTAAAATCGGCATCGGGCAGATGAGGAAAATGATCATCCAGATTGGAAAGGATGCTTGCTCTGCTAGGTGGCATGTGGGCTACTTGAAGTATGTGTGGCACCAACTTGAATTTAGCAGCTGCTCTGTCTGACTGTGATGGCCTTGTCTTCTGCTCAATACTGATGTCTCCTCTTGTAAACTAATGAACTTACTACAGGACTCACATTAAAATAAACTGAATTGAATAGGACTCAATTTAGAATAAAATGAACTGGACGAGACTCAAAATAAACTAAACTTTATTTCCCAACTCAAGACTTGAATATAACTAATCAGATATCACAGAGGGCTAAGAATCCTTTGCTTGATCCTGGTGCCCGCATCAATTCTTCTGGGGTGGGAAGAACTCGACCCCGTCGAGTATGGGTCATTCTGGCTCTAGTATCTCTCTAGTAGGTCTGGGTCGAGGTGTTGCAAGTCCTCTCGAGTAATCAATGAATTGTTAGATTCGGGCGATCCTGCCATCAGACCAGGTAGGTTGATAACCGCGGTTCCGGATCGTAATGGCTTCATCGTCTAGGATACGCTCGATCCGCTCTCCTCGCTCAGGTAAAATTGGTGGTGGGCACTCTTGGGAGGTTCGCTCATGAAAGGAGGATTAGGTCCAAAGTACTCACTAGGAATCGTGTTGGTTCCCTATATTCTACTATGTCTGCAATATTGAAGGTAGAGCTAATGCCCCAATCCGAGGGCAGATCTAGCACATAGGCATTGGGTCCTACCTTCTCTATTATTTTAAAGGGACCAGCTCCGAGCGTGAAGTTTCTTAACGGTCCCTGATGGGAACCGTTCGGGCCTAAGCCTAACCATGACATAATCCCCTACACCGAACTCTTTGGCTCTTCTTGGAGTTAGCCAGTCTTTTATAAGTTTCATTACTTAGATTTATTTTCTGGCTAATGTCCTTATGTAAATCTTTGATATGCTATGCAAATGCATGTGCGGACTCTAAGACTCGTGTGTGGATGGGTAAAGGAATTAGATAAAGTGGACGATTAGGCTTATACCCATGGACTATCTCAAATGGACTCTTGCCCGTGGACCTGTTTACTAACTATTGTAGGCGAACTCTGCATGAGGCAGGCACTGGCAAAGGAGTATATAGACCGGTGTTCTGCTTCTGCTGTTTTGCAACGGCACAAGTTCAACATCGGGCTATTATCAGGGCAATGAGCCTTTTAATCCTGGCCAGTAAAATTGGTCCTCTATCGTTAGAATAGTCTTATCTCTTCCAAAATGACCAGCTAATCCCCCAGCATGCGTTTCCCAGACTAGGAATTCTCTAAGTGACGTCCTAGGGATACAAAGTCTATTGCCCCTAAAAAGGTAACCATCCTGGATGGTATAATCTCTACTGGTACTGGATGGCCCTAGCTGAAGGATCTTATAAATTTCACCAAAGTCATGACAGGTCTCATACTCATCTTTTATTCGGTCGAACCCTATAACTTCGGTGCTAACAGTACTCAACAACAAAGACTTACGGCTTAGGGTGTCTGCTACCTTATTTTCTATACCGGCACGGTGTTTCAGGACAAAAGTGTATGCCTGAATGTATTCAATCCATTTGTCGTATCTAGAATTTAGCTTCTTTTGGAAGTTCAGAAATTGGAGTGCCTCATGATCAGAAAATAAGACAAACTCCTGCGGTAGTAAGTAATGTCTCCAATACTTAAGGGCTTGTACTACCGCATAGAATTCCTTATCATAGGTGGAATATCTAAGTTTAGCTTCATTTAGTTTTTCACTAAAGAAAGCTATGGGGTAATTTTCTTGGCTTAACACTCCACCTATGCCTACTCCCGACGCGTTGCACGCAACTCAAACACCTTAGAAAAGTCTGGAAGTCTAAGTATGGGTGCATGAGTCATCCTATCCTTAAGCTCTAGGAAGGCCTTATTAGCTGACTTAGTCCACTCAAAATTACCCTTCCTAATACAATCAGTGATGGGTGCGACGACGTGCTAAATCCCCTAATGAATCTCCTGTAAAAGGTTGTTAGGCCATGGAAGCTGCGGACATCGTGGACGTTCATGGGTACCGGCCACTCTACGACCGACCTAACCTTTTTAGGATCCATTGAAACACCTTCTGGGGTTACCACAAAACCTAGAAAGATAACCCTATGCGTCATGAAATCGCACTTCTTAAGGTTTGCATATAGGCTATTCTCTCTAAGGGTCTGACAGATTAATCTGAGATGGTTAAGATGGTCCTCTTTGGTCTTGCTATAAATTAATATATCATCAAAATAGACCACTAAGAATTTTTCCATGTACTCTTTCAGGACCTGGGTCATGATTCTCATGAATGTGCTAGGTGTGTTTGACAGCCCAAAAGGCATCACGACCCACTCAAACAGACCATCTCTAGTCTTAAATGCAGTCTTCCACTCATCCCCTGTCTAATTCTAACCTGATGGTAGCCACTCTTAAGGTCTATTTTGGAAAAGATAGTGGCACCCGCCATCATGTCCAACATGTCATCTAGTCTGTGGATAGGAACCTATACTTGATAGTGATTTTGTTGATGGCCCTACTGTCCTATGCACATTCTCCAAGTACCATCCTTCTTAGGGGTTAATAGTGCAGGAACTGCACAAGGACTTAAGCTCTCCCTAATGAAACCTTTCCTTAAGTAATTCGCCCACTTGTTTTTGTAGTTCTTGATGCTCAGTGGGGTTCATCCTATAATGGGGAAGGTTTGGGAGGGTGGATCCTGGGATCAGGTCAATGGCATGTTGGATGTTTCTCAGGGGTGGTAACTGATCAAGCAATTCTTTAGGGAAGACATCCTTAAACTCCTCTAGGATCTCAATTACTTCTGGGGGTTGTTCCTTTTGGACTGATTCATGAATCTCTTTAGTGGTCAAAATCCAAACAGGATTACCCTCAGTGATGTCCTTTTCTAATTCCTTAGCTTTGATTAGATTAACTCTTGGCTTGCTATCCTTAAGGTTGCTAGATCCTTTCTTGATTGGGTCCCTAGGTGGAGTTGGATGTGTCATATACTTGTTCCCATTATGTTTAAAAGAGCAGATGTTGGATCGACCAAACAAGGTGGCATCGTGATCGTAAAGCCAAGGTCGACCTAATATAATACTACTAATGCCCATAGGAATTACATCGCACCAGACCTTTTCCTCATAATTTTGCAATTTGATTAGTATTTGGCATCTGGACTTGATTGGGATAGAGGTGGAATCTACCCACGAGATCTTATAGGGACTAGGATAGGAAACTGTGGTCAATCCTAATGACTTAACTGTATTGGTAGAGATGACATTGACACAACTCCCGCTATCCACTATGATCTTGAGCACCTTATCCCCTATCTTAACAAAAGTCTGTAGGATGTTAGTCCTACGCCAATCTTCCTGGTCCTTAGTTTGAGTCTGGGTCAAGATACATCTAACCACTCCTAGTAGGTCTTCAGACTCAAATATTTCCTCCTCTCCATCGTACTCATCTATCATATGGGTATCAGCCTCATAGACCTCTCCTTCAGGCTCAACTAGGGACTCGGATTCAGTCTCAGGTAACTCATCTATATGAAGGGATCTGACTGGGCACTGGCTGATCATATGTCCCGGTTTGTTGCATCTAAAGCATTTGATCTGGGGGTTGAAATTTCTTTGGACCTCTACAGATTTGCCCTTATCCTCTCTCTGGGGTATAGGGGTACTATTCTGGGTTGACTCAAATCAGTTCGGCTTGTACTTGGTCGGCTAGTGTTGGGTTGACTCGGAAAGTCTGGCGGGGGTCTGAGTACTGGGTAGGTCTGGGACGACTAGGATAGGCCTGGCTAGATCCTGGATATGGGCTAGGGCTCTTGGTAGCCTTTGATCTACGATAGGTGGCCCTCTCTGAAAACGTTCATAATCCCTAGCAACTTGGTAAGCTTCTTCTAAATCGTGTACCCTTTCTTAGGTAGAGTTCTCTTTGAATATATGCTCTTAGGCCATACCTAAACTTGGATAGGGTGACTTCCTCAGACTGAACGATATTACACCTCATGGTATACTCTTGGAATGTAGCAATGTATTCATTCACAGTTTTACTACCCTGAATTAATCCCTGCCACTGGTCCAATAGGCTCTGTTCATACGATGTGGGGACATAATTGGACCTAAGTCTAGCCTTCATGGTGTGCCAGGTAACTATGGGGTCTCTACCCTCTAATAATTGCCTTCGCTCTAAAGTGGCCCAGTATAACCTAGCATGTCGTACTAACTTGAGCTTGGCAAATTTAAACTTACGCTCTTCAGATATGTCATACCAGTCAAAGTACTGATCCATCCCTTCTCCCAATCTAGGTAGTCCTTAGGGTCCATAGAGCCATCGAAAGTAGGTGCTTCAAGTCTGACACTTCTAAGGGCTCTTTCTTCTTGGTCTACTGCCTCATGATTGGGTCTCCTAGGGAGGACATCTAGGACTGGATTAGGTCGAAGTGGTCTCCTAGGGTTTGGCCTTATGTAGAGGTCAGGCTGTTGGGCTCTCCTAGAATGAGGTGGGGTCTCATGATCAGACTCAGTGTGGGGCTCACGGGCTTCTTCTAGGATGCCCAACCTAGTTTCGACTTGATCAAACCTGGACCCTAATCTAGCCTCAGATTGATTGATGCCTTGGTTCATTCAGGCTAGTTGTTCAGTGATGATCCTTAAGTGATCATCAATGCTTTGATTAGCCATGGGTTCAACCTGTAATGGAGGTGGTGATGGGCGAAAAGATGCTCCTGATCTAGTGCACATGCAAGCACAATCAAGCATACAAGACTCAGACTGACTCGGACTACGGTATGCTAGACCTAGTCATCCAGAGTAAAGGATTTGGCTTAATGCAAGCCAATCTAACAGTAACTCTTCAATTGGCCACTTGGGACAGGTGGAAGGAGGCTCGTCCGCAAATTGTAGGTGCCTAATTAGAATAACCCTAACACTCCGCTTAAGTCGTTTGACATTTGACCTCCCTTCTAGACACCAATTTTAGACCACACACCAGATTGATTTGTACTAGTCTACCCCAGTACACTAAACCGACTGTTGGTGTCCCTAGCCCTCTAGGGCAAATGTCAATTAAGTTGCTACTCAGTTTTAGATTAGAGGCTTGGGATCGGAATTTACGGGTGATTGTTTTGGGCCAAGGAAGGGGTCTCAATCCCTCCCTTATCTGACATCAATGAAAGCCCTTAAGAGTAATTTAATGCAGATGAATGACATGTAAAACACAAACCCTAATCCAGAAATATATAAATAACAATAAATCTTAAAAAAAAATTTATTTCACATATCGAATTAAATCCTCAAAAATTAATAAAAATACCTTCAATTATATCGAATCAAGAGAAATAAATTTGTAATTTTTTTTTGATGTGTATACAGCCAAAAACAATTCGATTAATAAAATCTCCAGAATTTTATGTATTTTTTTAATGAGTAACCAGGCATGCAATTAATTCATAGATTGAATTAAATTCTTAGAAAATAAAAAAAATACTTTAAATTATAACGAATCTAAAGATAAATTTTATAAATTTGATGTGTATGCGGGCAAAAATAATTTAATTAACAGATATATACTAATAATAACGTGAATTAAAATTAAGCCCTAACCTATGCTCTGATACCAAACTGATGCAGGACCGATTTGTTGGGAATTGTATCCTAAAGCCAATCATTTGATGATTGTGCTAATGTAAATTACATATAAATTGATATATTAATAAAAGTTATTTAGCAGTTTATTCATTACAAGAACATCTTCTTAAAACTTCTAATAGTAATGAAGCCCTCAGGATCTTCTTCATGATAAAGGAAGATTTATCTTTGAAGGTCCTCAAAAGAGTTCGCAATCAAATGATATACTATGAAAGGGCCATAGTATTATCAATTATAGTACGTTGTATATCATATTTGTTGGTTGTCCTCTTAACCAAGGAGTGTAGATATACTGGTATGACATACAGGTGAAAGTAGGAGTACATTTCACCGAACGTGACTTATTTTCGGATACTCTGTTATCAAGAGTTAATCTGAAAAGATATAGGTATAAGTATCCTTCAGACCTGAAGATCATAACGTGACTTGCAAGCAACTCATTGTACTTAGGTGCCGGACCACCTGGATTTCTAATTCAGCTACGAAAGGTTACTGGGTGCAGTTAAGTACTTGTGGTAGTCAGTTATGGATCAAAATGGAATTTGACCTATCCTGTTAAAAGGAGAAATGCTTGTGTTTCAATTTAGCAAGACCTTGGCCAAGGCACTTTATGTGAAAGTCATATGATCACTAAAGTTGAAATCACTTTATGGATTTGCTGTTTAGAGTTGATAGGCTCTTAAGCCATCCTTAGCATTTGTGATCAAAAGGATGAATTATACGGTAACTGTTTCTTAGGGTTCTTGGAGTTTGCTCGGCAACTCTTCGACCTATCGGACGTCGGGTTCCATTGCTAGATGGCACATCGATTAGTATAGAAAGTTGTTCCTATGCTACCGACTTAGGTTTGAACCTAGAGTGTCATATGCATAGAAGTTTCCTAGGATGATCTATTTGCTGATCAATAATTGAGAATCGTATATTTAATTAATCAATTGCTAGATGGGTACATCGATTAGTATAGAAAGTTGTTCCTATGCTACCGGCTTAGGTTCAAACCTAGAGAGTCATAAGCATAGAAGCTTCCTAGGATGATCTATTTGCTGATCAATGATTGAGAATCGTATATGATTTAATTAATCAATTTGATTGATTGAATTATCTCAATTGGGTTAAGAACAAGTGAATAAGATTCAATTTGGTTTAAGTCTATTAGAAGGACTAATCAATTTCAAATATTGATTTGAAATTAGACTTGATTTGGATTTAAATAGATTCAAGACTAGACAAATTTGATTTGGTCTAGGACCATGATCTATGTAGGTTCAGTCCAATAAATTCAAATTAGCTTAAACCAAAACCTGAACCCAAACCCCTCGCATAAATGTCTCACATGATAACTTGATTAAATTCTATGTAGAATTTAATATATTAATTTTCTCCAAACCGTTTCCGTTGGAATTCTAAGTGTTATAATTCATATGGAATTAATATGCCTCTTTGAGTTAACCAACGATGGAATTCTAAGTGTTAGAATTCACATCTCTTTGGTTTTCACCGAACATCGGAATTAACTAAACACCGCGTCTCTTTGATTTTTACCGAACGTCAGAATTAACCAAACGCTGTGTCTCTTTGGTTTGGTGTCTCTTTGGTTTTCACCGAACGGCAGAATTCTAAGTGTTAGAATTCAATGGGCTAAAGGCTATATTGAGCCTATAAATTAGAGGACATTCTTCACCAGATCATCGAACAATAATGATATGTTATGGATTGAAAAAATCCTGATGTTAGAAAAGGTTTGCTGGATCTTGGAGGAAGATTCAAGTGGGAGGATTTAAGATCAGCAAAGTCATTTTTCCGCGAGCTAGCACTCTCGGGAATCTGATCATTCGGGGACTTCGCGTGGACGATACTAGAGGCCGAACAATTGAACGGCTGCAGAGCACAAAAGAATTTATCAATTGCCCTTAAGATAAGTGATATGATCCCTAAATCTTAAGGCATGCTTCAAGATAAGAAGTATGACTTTTACCTTGAAGATCAAGATATGATCTTGATGATTTTATTTATATGCATAATTTAGATCAAACGATCCTATATATAAGGCAAAGATATGATCTTGATGCATGTTAGATATATTAATATTTAATCTTTAAAATTCTGCATTGATAATTGTTATCAAATTATTAAATATGCATGCCTTGTATCAGAGCCTGATTTCATCTTGATCTAATTTATTGCATGTAAATTAATGCTCCTATTAATTTTGTAATAATAGCTAAAACGGATCACCCCATTCAATAAGGTATTCTATGACGTATAGCGGTATCACACTCTCAAGATGTTTTATATTTAATACATATTGATATTGTATAAAAGCATGATAATTGCATGTTAGTATAAAAACATAAATATGAGAATTTTATTTGAATGTCAAATATCTATTCATAATCTTTTTAGATATGATCTAAATATAGGAATTATGAGTAGCGATATAATGCAAGTGATGCTTGATTAGAAATATATGACATGTAAAATGAAATATATTTAATCATATGGGTTAGCTAAATCAGGTCCGTAAAGGGTTAGACCCTAAGGTTTAAATCAAATGGACTATAAGAGTATTTAATCAAATCTAAATTAATTAGATTAGGTTAAGGATGCTCTAAATCAAACAATAGTTGTAGTTGATAATGTCTATGTCTTTGATTAAACCAAATGGAGGTAGATTAGGCTCCATGGTTGAGCATAAATTTCTTAGATGGTCAAATCAAAATTGGTTAACCATATGATGTCAAGGTGAGTTGGTAAGTTGCTCTAGGATCAACGATCAAATGGTTTTTAATTGGGAGCTACTCGCATTGATGCGTCTTTAACGAGTTAATGGCATATCCCTCCAATCGATCTCACTTACCTGGTCAATATGGTGAACCATTTATGATTCAGATCATTTACCTGATTCGAGTTGACTCATGCCTGTAAGAAAATCAGTCTGACTGATTTAGGTGCCACTTAACTTGACTTAATCTTGTCTCATTTTACTGACTTCATAGATTCAGTGGGAGAACTTGATTAGTCAATTTGTCTTCAGATTATTAAATCCTCTAAAATTATTAGGTCCTTAAAATGAAATAGTTATATGATAACTAGATCATAGCCTCCCATTAAGGTGGGTGATAATGAGTCCGATGTCTTGATAATCATTGGAGCACTACATGCCTAGTGCTTGTCAACCATCAGAATTATCATTCATTATATGATAAGTCAGCGTAACTATTAAATAGACAGTCAGATGGGCCGAACTTAACTCGGGCTTGGTTGTCTATTGATAGGTTACACTGATTATATCATTTAATGGTTGGACCTAACCAGAACTTTCAGTGGAGGCACTCCATGCCTGCTGAAGAGGACATGGGGCAAAACTGAACACTAAGAATTGTTTGGGGAAACAATTGGTTTTGAACCTACTCTTAGATGCATATGGGTTAGCCAAGCTTCACTTGGGCATGTATGTAGTCTATGTAGATCTTAGTGCCCACTAAAGAATTAAGAATAATTCTTCGAATTGGGGTGTAGAGGCTTCCAATTTGAACAAAATAGTGGGAGAATCTTTAGACTAAAGTCCAAGTCTTTAGACTGAATCAATTTATATACTACTAAACTTTAGTTTTTCCTTATGCAGAACATGGCCACAATTTATCATTAAGGTCCCTATTGGATAGTGATAAGTTGAATGGTTTAAATTTCAATAGCTGGTTTAGAAAACTTAAGATCATCTTTGAGCATGAGAGGATTCTATATATTCTGAATAATCCTGCACCAGAGATACCTAATGCAAACACTCAAAGTTCTGAGAGAGACACTTATCAGAAGTGGCTTAGTGATAGAACTAGCATGCGTTGCATCATGCTAGCAGCAATGAACAATGAATTCGGTCGCCGGTTCGAGAATGCTCAGCCGAAAGAAATCATTCAATGAATCTTTCGGCATATCCGACGATGTTGAAAGGCACAAGACTAGTTGTGCTATTTTTAATGCTCGAATGAGGGATGGATCTTCTGTCACTGATCATGTATTGTACATGATCGAGAAGATAGAACTCCTAAGCAAGCTCAGCTTTCCCCTACATGAGCAGTTGGGAAAAGATGCGATCCTGAATTCCTTGCCTCCATCCTTTTGACCTTTCCTTACTCATTTTCGAATGACAAAGCCTGCAATCAACTACTACGATTTGTTAGGGTTGTTACAGAACTTTGAGAAGGACAACCAGCTCTCTAAGGGTTTGGTTAATGTGGTTGAAGGATCTAAGGTAGGGCATCACCCCTTTGGGAAAGGAAAAAAGAAAAAGAATAAGAAAAAGGTGCAACATGCTAGGACATCTATAAGGGGTCAGATACAGAAGAAGAGAGTGGATAAAAGTCAAGCTAATACTTTCATTGCAAGATGCCAGGGCACTGGAAGAGGAACTGTCCTCTTTACATTGCCACACTTGATCCAAACAGGTCAAAGAAGAAAATGGGCAAGATGTTGCTCAACAAGGTATTATATAACACCTTATAATTTCTCTGTATATGATAATCAGACCTGGGTATTAGATACTGGGAGTCATTTTAACATTTGCAATTCATTGCAGGGACTACATGTCACTAGAAGATTTGAGGACAATGAAAAATTCCTAAATGTCGGCGATAGAAGATTAGTTCCGGTTTTGGCATTAGGAGTTCTTGAAATAGTTTTCAATAGAAATGTCATTGTACTAAATGATTATCATTTTTACCCAATGTTCTTGTTGAACGTAATTTCTGTAGGCCTTCTGGCCAAAAGTTATTATGAAATTTCAGCAAAGGATGTTACTTTGAATATCATTATGAATGTAGTCACTGTAATGATTGGGCATTTATCTAATGGCATTTATATATTATCATAGCCTGTAAATGTAGTGTACAAATCAAGTAAGCATCCTAGAATAACTCATGTCACAGATATTTATCTTTGGTACCATCGGCTGGGTCATATCAATAAGAATAGATTAAACAGGTTAACTCAGGAGGGCATCCTTCGAGTTGATGATTATGAATCATTAACTACCTGTGAATCCTATCTTCTTTGTAAAATGACCAAGTCATCTTTTACTGGAAAAGGTGAAAGAGCTAAAGAGCTATTGGGTCTAGTACATACTGATGTATATGGACCAATGAGCACTTATGCCAAATGTGGATATTACTACTTCATTACTTTTACAGACGACCTTTCTAGGTTCGGTTATGTCTATCTTATGAGACATAAATCTAAGTCGTTGAAATGTTCAAACTATATCATAAAGAAGTAGAAAAATAAACAGGAAAATGTATTAAGACCCTTCGATCAGATCGAGGAGGCGAATACCTTTCAAATGACTTTGTGACATATTTAAGGAAGAATGGAATTCTCTCCCAATGGACTCCTCCAGGAACACTGCAGTATAACGGTGTGTCAGAAAGAAGGAATCGAGCCCTGTTAGACATGGTTCGGTCCATGATGGGTTTTGCAAGCTTGCTAATATCATTTTGTGGATATGCATTAGAATCAGCTTGTTATATTCTCAATAAGGTTCCAAATAAGTCTGTTTCTAAAACCCACATGATATGTGGTATGGACATAAACCAGTTATCACCTATCTGAGAGTCTGGGGGTGTCCAGCTTATGTGAAACGTGCAAAATCAGACAAACTTAAACCCAAATATGATAAATATTTTTTTATCGGCTATCCAAAAGAAACCAAAGGATATTACTTCTACAATACTGAAGAACAAAAGTTGTTCATTAGTAATAGAGCAGTTTTTCCTGAAAAGGAGTTCCTTAAGTGAAGGAACAAATAGCTCTAATATTGAACTTGAGGAAGTTCATCAAGTAGAAGGAACAACACAAACCAGTGAACACTTAGAATCTGAGTTGTTTAGATCAAACTCAAAACCCATTTAGATGCACCATTAAGGCGATCTGGTAGAGTACCACATCAACCGGACAGATATTTAGGTTTTTGGTTCAGAACGAGGATCCTATTGAGCTCGATGAGAACAATGAGGATCCGATCACCTATATGGATACTATGCAAAGGACTGACTCAGATAAATGGCTTGAAGCCATGAAATCCGAACTTGATTTCATGAAGGAAAATAATGTATGGACATTAGTTGACCCATCCGAAGGGATAAAACCCATAGGATGTAAGTGAGTTTTCAAGAGGAAAAGAGGCACAGACGAAAAGGTAGAGACCTACAAAGCATGTCTGGTTACCAAGGGGTATCGTCAACGTTATGGTATTGACTATGACGAAACATTTTCTCCTATGGCAATGCTGAAATCTATTCGGATTATGCTAGCTATAGCAGTACACTTCGATTATGAGATTTGGCAGATGGATGTTAAAACCGTCTAAATGATAATTTAGATGAACATGTGTATATGATATAGCCTGAAGGTTTTATATCTGAAGACGAGTCTAAAGTGTGCAGGCTATAGAAGTCCATTATGGACTTAAGCAAGCATCTAGAAGTTGGAACATACGATTTGATAATGTGATCAAATCTTATGGCTTTATTAAGAATAAAGAAGAACCATGCATTTATAATGGGCTAACAGTTTCGTTATTGTATTTCTTGTATTATATGTAGATGATATTCTCTTAATCAGGAATGATGTCCCTGCATTACAAGGAATAAAGACATGGTTATCATCATAATTCTCTATAAAAGATCTAGAAGAAGCATCATACATCCTAGGGATGAAGATCTATAGAGATAGATCTAAGAGGATGCTTGGTTTATCCCAATCTACGAACATTGATACCATGCTAAAGAGGTTTAGCATGGAGAATTCCAAGAAAGGCTATCTTCCGATAGGCCATGAATTCATCTTTGTAAGAAGGATTGTCCGACAACTCCTAATGAAAGAGAACGTATGAGTCGAATTCCATATGCTTCGACAGTGGGATCGATTATGTACGCCATGACATGTACAAGACCAGATGTGACATACTCACTAGGAGTGGTGAGTAGATACCAATCTGATCCAAGAGTAAAACACTGGCAAGTTGTTAAGACAATCCTTAAGTATTTGAGAAATACTAAGGACCAGTGGTTAGTCTATGGAGAGTCTGATTTGAAACTTATTGGATATACTGATTTCAGTCAGATCATGATGATAGCAAAAGTGTGTCGGGTTTGTGTTTATCTTAAATGGTGGAGCTGTTTGCTGAAAAAGTTTCAAGCAACATACAGTGGCAGATTCAGTGTGCGAGGTAGAGTACATCGCTGCATCAGATGCCGCAAAAAAAGCTGTGTAGCTACAAAAGTTTATCTCCGAGCTTGGAGTGACACCTTCCATTGATGGACCAGTCCTGTTGTACAGTGACAGCACTGGTGCCATAGCTCAAGCAAAGGAACCACGAGCACATCAGCGCACCAAGCACATACTGCGTCAGTTTCATCTTATTCGAGAGATTGTAGAACGAGGTGACATAAATCTTCATAACATTGATGGAAAGGAAAACCTAGATGACCCATTTACTAAAGCACTCAGCATCAAGGAGTTTGACGACTATAAGTTGAAGATGGGTATTAGATACTGTAATGAGTGGCTTTAGGCTAAGTGGGAGTTTGTTGGGAATTGTATCCTAAAACCAATCATTTGATGATTGTGCTAATGTAAATTACATATAAATTGATATATTAATAAAAGTTATTTGGCAGTTTATTCATTACAAGAACATCTTCTTAAAACTCCTAATAGTAATGAAGCCCTCATGATCTTCCTTCATGATAAAGGAGGATTTATCTTTGAAGGTCCTCAAAAGAGTTCGTGACCAAATGATATACTATGAAAGGGCCATAGTACTATCAATTATAGGACGTTGTATATCATATTTGTTGGTTGTCCTCTTAACCAAGGAGTGTAGAGACACTGGTATGATATACAGGTGAAAGTGTAGGAGTACATTTCACCGAACGTGACTCATTTTTGGATACTCTGCTGTCAAGAGTTAATCCGAAAAGATATAGATATAAGTATCCTTCAGATCTGAAGATCACAACCGGTGACTTGCAAGCAACTCATTGTGCTTAGGTGCCGGACCACTTGGATTTCTAATCCAGCTACGAAAGGTTACTTAGTACAGTCAAGTACTTGTAGTAGTCAGTTGTGGATCAAGATGAAATTTGACCTATCCTGTTAAAAGGAGAAATGCTTGTGTTTCAATTTAGCAAGACCTTGGCCAAGGCACTTCATGTGAAAGTCACATGATCACTAAAGTTGAAATCACTTTATGGATTTGCTGTTTAGAGTTGACAGGCTCTTAAGCCATCCTTAGCATTTGTGGTCAAAAAGATGAATTATACAGTAACTCTTTCTTAGGGTTCTTGGAGTTTGCTCGGCAACTCTTTGACCTATCCGGACGTCGGGTTCCATTGCTAGATGAGCACATCGATTAGTATAGAAAGTTGTTCCTATGCTACCGGCTTAGGTTCGAACCTAGAGAGTCACACACATAGAAGTTTCTTAGGATGATCTATTTACTGATCAACGATTGAGAATCGTATATGATTTAATTAATCAATTTGATTGATTGAATTATCTCAATTGGGTTAAGAACAAGTGAATAATATTCAATTTGGTTTAAGTCTATTAGAAGGACTAATCAATTCAAATATTGATTTGAAATTAGACTTGATTTGGATTTAAATAGATTCAGGACTAGACAAATTTGATTTGGGCTAGGACCATGATCTTTGTAGGTTCAGTCCAAAAATTCAAATTAGCTTAAACCAAAACCCGAACCCAAACCCCTCGCATAAGGGTCTCACATGATAACTTGATTAAATTCTCACATAGAATTTAATATATTAATTTTCTCCAAACCGTTTCCGTTGGAATTCTAAGTGTTAGAATTCATGTGGAATTAATGTGCCTCTTTGAGTTAACCAACGATGGAATTCTAAGTGTTAGAATTCACATCTCTTTGGTTTTCATCGAACATCAGAATTAACCAAATGCCACGTCTCTTTGGTTTTCACCGAATGTCGGAATTAACTAAACGCTGCGTCTCTTTGGTTTGTGTCTCTTTGGTTTTCACCGAATGACAAAATTTTAAGTGTTATAATTCAATGGACTAAAGGCTACATTGAGCCTATAAATTAGAGGACATTCTTCACTAGATCATCAAACAACAACGATATGTTGTGGATTGAAAAATCATGGTGTGAGATTCTGGTGTTAGAAAAGGTTTGGTGGATCTTGGAGGAAGATTCAAGTGGGAGGATTCAAGATCAGCAAATCGTTTTTCCGCGAGCTAGCACTCCCGGAAATTTGATCATTCGGGGACTTCGCGTGGACGATACTAGAGGCCGGACAATTGAACGACTGCAGAGCACAAAAGAATTTACCAATTGCCCTTAAGGTAAGTGATATGATCCCTAGATCTTAAAGCATGCTTCAAGACAAGAAGTATGACTTCTTACCTTGAAGATCAAGATATGATCTTGATGATTTTATTTATATGCATAATTTAGATCAAACGATCTATATAAGGCAAAGATATGATCTTGATGCATGTTAGATAGATTAATAGCTAATCTTTAAAATTTTGCATTGATAATTGTTATCAAATTATTAAATATGCATGCCTCGGAGTATATTTCTCTCTACAAGCATGCAAGTAATTTTTTTTATTTTAATGATTAATGATTGCAGTTGATTATTCTCCCAAAGTAATAGCCTAAGAGGGATTCAGAAAAATTTACAGTAAATCCGCACGCGAAATAGTTCCTAAAAAAATAAAGAAGAAGGACCGCCGAGGCCAAGAAGCCCCGGTAGGGCTTGCTCTCCTACAATAAAGTTACTAATAGATTAGAGGGGTGTACCAGAAAAGAGGGGAAAGATCAAAGTGTTGAAGGGGTTGCTCTGCCTGGCGGATGCGCCCTAAATGACCAAGCCTTGAGCCATGGATCTGCGGCCAAGTATCCGTTGTCTTGGATGATAATCACCTTGAATCCTGGATTCGTGGCTACTAAGGGATCTGCAAGATCACCATATAAGGGTTAAAGAATAATAGAGAAAATTTAGAATAGAGGCAAAGAGGCAAGGAAGGAGTAGAGAAAAGGAGAAGTGGCCAAGGGCTCTTGGGCGTCCACTATTGGAAGACAAAGGTGGCGGCCAGGGTTTCTTCTGGAGACTTGGGATGTTGGCATGCGTAGGAGGAGGGAAACAAGAGCACCAGAGAACCAATTAACAAAAATCACAATAACTCAAAACTTGGTTTGATTGATTAATAATAAAAATACATAATTCATACAAGAGGGTCTCTTTTATAGAGCAAGAGACTTGGGATCCAGGAAAATACAGATATGGAAAGAGATAAAATAAAAAGGCATCCTAGTCAAATTTGGCATGAAATCTGCAGTGTCCAGATGAGGAAGGTGATCTTCTAGATGCAATTAGCGGCAGCTGGATTCGGCATGAAATCTGTGACGTTTAGATGAGGCAGGTGATCTTCTAGATATTATTGAGATGCAATCAGTGGCAGCTTAATTTGGCATAAAATCGGCATCAGTCAGATGAGGAAAATGATCATCCAGATCAGGAAGGTTGCTTGCTCTGCTAGGTGGCATGTGGGCTGCTTGAAGTATGTATGGCACCAACTTGAATTTAGCAGCTGCTCTGTCTGACTGTGATGGCCTTGTCTTCTGCTCCAATACTGATGTCTCCTCTTGTAAACTGATGAACTTACTACAGGACTCACATTAAAATAAACTGAACTGGATAGGGACTCAATTTAGAATAAAATGAACTGGATGTGACTCAAAATAAACTAAACTTTATTTCCCAACTCAAGACTTGAATTATAACTAATCAGATATCCACAAAGGGTTAAGAATCCTCTGCTTGATCCTGCTGCCCGCACCAATATTTACATGGCAAGGTAAATATTTATAATGTTTGTGATTTATAAAATATTTACAATTTCTAATTGTAAATATTAAAATATTTTATAAATATTTATAAAAATAAAAGTTATAATAAAATTATAATATAATAAAATTATTTTGTAATAGTATAAATACTTATAGATATCATAAATTTATAACATTTATATTACAATATTTACATATTATTTATAATATAATTTATAATAAATTTGTAAAGTTAACTGCATTTAGCTTAAGGGAAAAAGAGGTCATGCAGCCCTTACCTAACCCCTGATGCTACGTAAATAAATAAATTTTGTCCACTTATTTTATAATAAATTATCTAAATATTTGTCATAATTGTGTAAATATTTATAAATTTTGTAACCCCAATGTTTGTGTAAGTTGTGAATATTTATAAAAATTATAAATTTATAATAATATAAAGTTATAAATATTTATAACTTTATTACAAATATTAAATATTTATAATTAGATATTGTAAATTATTCTAAAACTTATAAATATTTTAGTATATTATAATATTATTTAGAAACAATAAAATAAGTTAATTATAAATATTATAATAAAATTTACAAATATTTATAATTTATAATTGTAGATATTGAAATAGCTATAATAATTATGTGTTCGCGCACGTGTGTGTATATATATATATTTATGCTTATGAAAATATTTTATAATATTTTTAGTTAGGCTGTGGTTTGACAGTGTGAACCTATGGCAATTGTTCATAGAAAATTTCTATTCATCTCTGCTTCTCTCCCTTGTATTTGAGCCGAGTATGGCCCCTTGGTTTTAGGCTGTAAGTTGCTTCGTCTGGTTGAATCGAAGAGATGCAATGGTTTCGTTGCGCAATTCGTTATTACTAGTTCCCAACCCGTACTGTAACCACCTCTCCTACCAAAATCAGCGGTAAATCGATCATCATTTGGTTCGCTAATGGTCATTTGAACAGGGCTTGAAAACAATGGTTGGCTCCTCCCCTCTCTGTACCCATTCCTGCACCTCATTTCTTATGCTTCCCCACCTCCTACGCCGCCCTCTCTCACTCTCAGCCTTCGGTCCCAACTCTTCCCTGCCCGCGTCGTCCCCCCTCTTTTTTAAATAAAAAAGTGAGGTATTTTTAGGTTAATTATTTATTTTTAAAGTCAACCACTGAAGTGCCAATGCAACCTCGAACGGTTCGAAGAATTTCGCGTGGTCGTACCAGCGGAACCCACTCACCGCCTTGTACGGCATCGACGCATCGGAAAGGCATAAAAGCCAAGCGGCCGCGATGAGAGGTACGGTTTTCTCCTTCCTAAAGCAAGAGAGCTTCTCGGGGGCGAGTGCTTCTGAGCTCCGACTTTTTGGATTCCCCTTTTCATCTGCCTCGCGCCCTTCTAATTCCCTGTCACAACCCTCTCGTTCGCCATCTCCGCGCTGCTCACGATCGCTCTCATGGCTTCGGAGTCGAGGTTGGAGGCGATTAAGGTATCGTTCTCGATTTCTCTGGCGTTGTTTTTTTTTTTCTTCTTTATTCGTGCTGTTTTTGGGATCGATTTGAGCTGAATTTGAAGAAGCGATTCGAACGGAGCGGCTGCAGGGGGCGAAGGTGCTGATGGTGGGGGCCGGCGGAATTGGCTGCGAGCTTCTCAAAACCCTGGCACTCTCCGGCTTGCAGGATATTCACATTGTAAGGAGCTATAACTTGCTTCCAGTGTTCTTATATATATATATATATATATATATACTTAGATGGGTCCGCAAGGCTTTTAATTGTTCTGGTAGCTAGGGTTTTAGCACAACAAAAAGAATCTATTCGTACCCCCTAACCTTATTTTCCTTTTCTTTTTGCTGCAGTTATGATTCTGTGTTTATTTTTGATTTTACAGCCGTTGATTAATTCTTTTTGTTGGTGAAGTTTCAACGATAGTCCAACTCCTTCGAAGGCCATGGCGAAGGAATTTTTGCTGAAAACTATAATAAGCAATGTTTTTAGGAACTATATCGCTCGTTGTAGAGAGGTCAAGGGTCTGGGATAGCTCTTAGCTCCAGTTGTTGGCCAATAGCCGTTTCACGTAGCTGCTGAGAAACAGTCAATTAAAAGCATCCCGGCAGCCGATCCTAACAGGGTCTAAGATTGCTGGGATGGTGAATGAGATGCACTATGAAGATAGTTTATAAGCAGAATTTGATGTTGTGTTTAAAATTAGAAACCTGAAAAAGAAAAACATTGTGTAGAAATTTAATGACTACTCTTGTTTTGAGTTGGTTCAGTTACTAACATAAATGAGACTAGGTTTTGACTTACTGCCTTGGCAGCGTGGTGTTATCATTCTTATGTTGTGGGTTCCCTAAGAAAGTTCCTTTTACTTAGGGTGGATATATAGATTCCAGTAGGGCCCAGGGAATTCCTGTTATCCTAGGACTTTTCCACCGAGTACAATTGTGGCACATTTTTTTTTTCAAATGAAAAAAGTGTGCTTCCATAGATTACAGCTGAAGAAATGATTTATAACATGGTATTCTATACTCGTGTGCACTGTCTCTTACTGGGCATACTGCACCATATCGGTGCTGAATTGAGACTCAGTGGAAGATATGTATTGGGTTTTTGTACCCTGAACTACCTAGACTGAGCATATTGATATTGTACTAACATAATATTGGTATAGAGTTCGGTATTGAGATGATGAACCTTGATATAGAGGCATTGGAATGAAATGATACTAATACAAAATCTGAAAAAATAGGAAAGAATGTGACAGAAAATTGATGCAAAAGATAGCAATAAAAAAGAATATATATATTGAGCGATAAATTCTATATAATGGTGGATGGTACATGAACTCAAAAATTTATGGCACTTGGTTTACTTGTAGAGTACATGAAAATAGAGTTTAACGTCCAATCTCTTGTAGTACTGGTTTATTACGAATAGATTTAGTAGTGAAGAGTGAGATGCACATGTAAATTTTCAATTTATTCATGATTTTGTACTTAAAAGATAGGCGGCTGATTGGGAGATGATTTAGATTTATACGGCATGAAGGAGCTATCTTTCACAAAATGAGTGAGGATGACAAAAGAGGAAGTGCTCATTCCATAAGAGCATAAGGAATTGAAGGATAAGTGGAATGGAAATACATGTGAAGAATATTTTGTGGACCAAAGATGAGTTTTGGAAGTATGAGAATCCTTTAATGAAGATGACATGCTAGAGATATAAATAGTAGTTAGAAGGAGAAGTTTCTTATACTTATACCTTTAGTTGTCAACACACTTTGTGCCTATGGTTGCCTGGATGCACTTGACGGGCTAGGGTGTCGGTCTGGTCCCATTGTCCTGCGCATTATCGTAGATATTTTGAACGACGAGTTACAGGGGGGTCACCCAGAGGTTCCCAACTGCCGGGGGGGGAATTTCTCAGCTCAGCTCGGGGCCCCTGGCCGATTACGCGGGGCTCAACGGCCTCAAGAGGGGTTCTGCCAATGGTGGCTTCCCTTCGTACACCGATGGTTTTTGTTTAGCGCTCGTTTTCAAACCGGGCGAAGTCCTTTGGGGAACTGTTTGAAATTTTGCCTGGCTTTAATCGGGGCCTGTATACTTCGGCTTTTTCGCCTGAATGATTTTTACCTGGCCCTGCCACGGCTCGGGTAATTCGTTGCTCGGCCCAGCCGAGGTTCGGAGACTTTGTTTTACTTGGCCCTGCCAAGGTTCGGAGGTTTTACTTGGGCCTGCCAAGGTTCGGAGATTTGTTGCTCGGCCCAGCCGAGGTTCGGAGATTTTACTTGGCCCTGCCAAGGTTCGGAGATTTGTTGCTCGGCCCTGCCGAGGTTCGGAGAAATATTTTACTTGGCCCTGCCAAGGTTCGGAGATTTGTTGCTCGGCCCTGCCGAGGTTCGGAGAATATTTTACTTGGCCCTGCCAAGGTTCGGAGATTTGTTGCTCGGCCCTGCCGAGGTTCGGAGAATATTTTACTTGGCCCTGCCAAGGTTCGGAGATTTGTTGCTCGGCCCTGCCGAGGTTCGGAGAAATATTTTACTTGGCCCTGCCAAGGTTCGGAGATTTGTTGCTCGGCCCTGCCGAGGTTCGGAGAAATATTTTACTTGGCCCTGCCAAGGTTCGGAGATTTGTTGCTCGGCCCTGCCGAGGTTCGGAGAAATATTTTACTTGGCCCTGCCAAGGTTCGGAGAATTTTACTTGGCCCTGCCAAGGTTCTGCTCGGCCCAGCCGAGGTTCGGAGGTTTTACTTGGCCCTGCCAAGGTTCGGAGATTTGTTGCTCGGCCCTGCCGAGGTTCGGAGAAATATTTTACTTGGCCCTGCCAAGGTTCGGAGATTTGTTGCTCGGCCCTGCCGAGGTTCGGAGAAATATTTTACTTGGCCCTGCCAAGGTTCGGAGATTTGTTGCTCGGCCCTGCCGAGGTTCGGAGAAATATTTTACTTGGCCCTGCCAAGGTTCGGAGATTTGTTGCTCGGCCCTGCCGAGGTTCGGAGAAATATTTTACTTGGCCCTGCCAAGGTTCGGAGGTTTTACTTGGCCCTGCCAAGGTTCGAGATTTGTTGCTCGGCCCTGCCGAGGTTCGGAGAAATATTTTACTTGGCCCTGCCAAGGTTCGGAGATTCCTGTTCAAACAGACAGCTCGGTTGTGCCGAGGATTGGTAAGCAGTATCTGTTTCTTTTTGCAATTTATAGCAATAGTGCATAATGATTCACGCGACAGGTTTTGAGGAAACAGATAAGCAGGAATATGCAGTGAGGATGGATTAGAGAGGACATACCCTATTGATAATATTTACGAAGGTTGTCCGCGTTCCAAGTCCGGGGAATGGACTTCCCATCCAGATCCTGCAGCTTGTAGGTTCCTGGTCCAATCTCTGTTATTTGGTACGGGCCCTCCCAGTTTGGCGCCAGCTTTCCTTGCTCCAGCGGTTTGGATACAGAAGCTTTCCGGAGGACAAGGTCGCCGGGCAGGAAGGTTTTCCCCTTGACCCTGGAGGCATGGTACCGAGCCACCCTCTGTTGATAAGCAGCCGTCCTGATTCGGGCCTTTTCTCTGACTTCCTCTATCAGGTCGAGGTTGGTGCGGAGTTGCTCGTTGCTAGCCTCCGAGTAGCTCTCCACCCGCAATGATGGGAGGCCGACTTCCACAGGGATGACGGCCTCTGTGCCGAAAGCCATTCGGAATGGGTCTCGCCGGTCGGGATTCTCGGGGTTGTGCGGTAGGCCCATAAGACATGATGTAGCTCATCGCCCACCTGCCTTGGGCTCTGGAGAGGCGAGCTTTGATTCCCTGGAGGAGGGTTCTGTTGGTCACCTCGGCCGCTCCGTTGGCTTGTGGGTGCCCGACCGAAGTAAGGTGTGACGGATTCCATGCTCCTCGCAGAACTGGCGGAATTTGGAGTTGTCGAACTGCTTGCCGTTATCGGTGATTATAGTGTGGGGAGGCCGAATCGGCAGATGATGGACCTCCACACAAAGTCTCGGGCCCGTGCCTCGGTAATTTGTGCGACCGCTTCCGCTTCGACCCATTTGGTGAAGTAGTCGATGGCGACAAACAAGAATTTCCGCTGTCCCGTGCAAGCGGGAATGGGCCGAGGATGTCCATCCCCCATTTGGCAAAGGGCCAAGCGGAGGATATAGAAACTAGCTCGGCGGAAGGGAGCCTTTGGATGCTTGAATGTCTTTGGCAGGGGTCACAGGCTCGGACTAGATCGTCCGCGTCTTTTGCATGGTCGGCCAGTAATAGCCTTGTCGCAGCACCTTGTGGCAGAGGGACCGGCTTCCCAGATGGTTGCCGCAAATCCCTTCATGTACCTCGCGCAGAGCGTAGTCCGCTTCTGATGGGCGAAGGCATCTAAGCAGCGGCATGGAAAATGACCGCTTGTAAAGTTGGTTGTCAATCAACACGTAGTGGATGGCCTGCAGCTTCAGCTTCCTAGCCTCTCTTCGGTCGGACGGAAGCGACCCTTCTTTGAGATATTTGAGGATAGGGTCGAACCAGGATGGTTCGGCCTCAACTTGCATCACCCGGTCGGCTTCCGTGATGCTCGGCTTTTCCAGAGTCTCCAGGTGGAATTTTTGCTCGGCATCCATTGTCTCCGTGGTTGCCAGTCGGGAGAGTAGGTCGGCACGGGCGTTCTCAGATCTGGGATCTGAATAATTTCAAATTCAGAAAAATGGGAAGCAAGTTACGCACCTCCTGGAGATATCGAATCATGTTGGTTCCCGAGCTTCAAACTCTCCCCGAACATGGCCGGCCACCAGCTGAGAGTCGGTGAAGGCGCTGAGCTTTTCCACCTTCAGGTTGCGGGCGATCCGGAGACCGGCTAACAGAGCTTCGTACTCGGCTTCGTTGTTGGAAGCCGGGAAGGAGAATCGGACGCCATACTCGAAGGTCATCCCCTCAGGACTGGTGAGAACTAGACCCGCACCGGAGTGATGGGCATTGGACGACCCGTCGACGTGGAGGAGCCACCGGGCTCCAGACTTTGGCTCTTCAGGGAGTCTGGGGTAGAACCGTCCTCCGGGATGGTGCACTCGAGGAGGAAGTCGGCCAGCACTTGGGCTTTGATGGCTGGGCGAGGCTGAAAATGTATGTCATGCTCGCTTAGCTCGACGGCCCATTTGGTCATTCTCCCCGATGTCTCGGACGGTGGACCACCGCCTTGATGGGTTGGTCAGTCAGGACCGTCACGGAATGTGCTTGGAAATACGGTCGCAGCTTTCGAACTGAGGTGATCAAGGCCAACACCATCTTTTCAATCCTGCTGTACCTCGTCTCCGCATCGCGGAGCAGCCTGCTCACATAGTAGATCGGCTTCTGGATCTTGCCTTCTTCTTTGACTAGCACCGAACAAACCGCCCTCCGAAACAGCCAGGTACAAAATAGGGTCTCTCCTGGGGTCGGACTACTGAGAGCGGGGGCGAGCCGAGGTACTTCTTGAGATCTTGAAATGATTTCTGGCATTCGGGAGTCCACTGGAAGTTTTTGGCCGATCGGAGAGTTTTGAAGAAGGGGAGGCATCTCTCGGCCGACCGCGCCACAAAGCGGTTAAGGGCCGCTATCCTCCCGGTTAGGCGCTGGACCTCTTTAACAGATGCTGGGGGCGCCATTTGTTGGAGAGCTTGAATCTTCTGGGGGTTAGCTTCGATACCTCGCTGGGAGACCATGAAGCCGAGGAACTTCCCCGAGTTGACGCCGAAGGCGCACTTGGTCGGGTTGAGTTTCATCCCATATTTGCGCAACGTTGCAAAGCTCTCCGAGAGGTCCTCGACATGCCGTGGCGCTCCTTGCTTTTGACCAGCATGTCGTCCACGTACACCTCCATGTTCCGGCCGATTTGCTCCTTGAACACCTTGTTGACCAGCCGCTGGTAGGTCGCCCCTGCATTTTTAAGACCAAAAGGCATAACACGGTAACAGTAGGTACCTCGGTCGGTTATGAAGGCGGTCTTTTCTTCATCTTCGGGGGCCATTCGGATCTGATTGTAGCCGGAATAGGCGTCCATGAATGACAGCATTGGTGGCCTGAGGTGGCGTCCACGAGCTGATCGATCGAGGGAGGGGGAAGCTGTCCTTCGGGCAGGCTTTGTTGAGGTCGGTGAAGTCGATGCAGATCCTCCATTTGCCGTTCGACTTTTTCACCATGACGACATTTGACAGCCAGTTCGGGTAATTTACCTCTCGGACGAAGTTGGCCTTTATGAGTTTGTCGACCTCTTCTTCAATGGCTTTTTGTCGCTCTGGGGCGAAGCTTCTCTTCTTCTGCTTAACAGGCCTGTGCCTCTCGTCCACATTGAGATGGTGGACGAGGACCTCGGGGTTGATTCCTGGCATGTCGGAGGCGGTCCAGGCGAAGATGTCGGCATTGCTTTGGAGGAACTGATCAATCTGTGCCGAGGCTCTCCTTTGAGTAGCGACCCGATCCTTGTGGTTCGGTCGGGCCGAGCTTCGTCCAATGGTACTTCCTCCAATTCTTCTGCCGGTTCTCCCCGTTGTTCGGCGAAGTCTTCGCGAGCGTCTAGCCCGTCAACTTCGGGCATTCTAGACTGAAGGCTCGTAACGAAACATTGCCGAGCCATGGCTTGACTTCCCCGAACCACTCCAACTCCTTGCTCGGTGGGGAACTTCATAGACAGATGCGGGATAGAGACAACTGCCTTGAGGGACATCAAGCCAGGCCTGCCGAATATGGCGTTGTATGGGGACCTGAGGTCGGTCACTAGGAAATCGGTCTGTACAATGGTCACAAGGGGCCAGGTTCCCGCGCGGACCGTCAGGGTGACGATTCCTTCCGGGATGATGACGTCGCCGGTGAATCCCATCAGGGTGGAATCCACGGCTCGAAGGTTTTCCATGAGCAATTTCATCCTGGCAAACACACCGAGGTACAAAACGTTTACCGAGCTTCCACTATCAACGAGGATTCGGCTTACATCATAATTGTTCAAATTAAGGGATACAACTAGTGCGTCATCGTGGGGGAGTTGTATCCCAGAAGATCATCATCGGAGAAGGAGAGTTCGCCTGTCCGTGCCTTCTTTGGCACCGGTTCATCACCGTCGCCCCTGGAGCTCGATCCGCCGGCCTCCTCAATCATGTTGATACGGCCAACCACGGGCGGATTTGGTGGAGGAGGGAGTTGTGGGAGCTCGGGCTGGCGGTCACCTCCTTGTTGCTGCGGCTCGGGCGCCCTCCTGAACTGATCCAGCCGTCCCCGCCGAATCAGCCTCTCTATTTCATTCTTCAGCTGCCAGCATTCTTCAGTGTCATGACCATGCTCCCTATGGTAGCGGCAGTACTTGGCGGGATCTCTTCGGGTCGGGTTCCCTCGGAGAGGTACTGGCCGGGGAAGTTGGCGCTCTATCTCCATGAGGATTGCGCCCGGGGCACAGTCAGCGGAGTATAGCGATCGAATCGCCTGGGAGGACTCCGGGAGCGATTCCTTGGCGGCAGCGGAGGGACTCTTTGGCGGCGAGGCGGACTTGGCCGACGGACGGGACGGTGCCTGTCGGGGACTTTGGGCTCTTGCTTCTTCGCTTGCTCAGCGCGGGCATCTCCGCGACTCCTCGACCCTAGCGTACTTGTCCGCAAGGGCCATCATATCAGAGAGACATGGGGGGTAGCTGACCTCCATTGCCAGGTAGAAGTCGCTCTCCTTCGAAACTCCCCCCGCCAGGGCGGACATAGCCACCTCATGATTAAGGTGGTCCACCTCTAACATGGCCTTGTTGAAACGGCCAAGGTAATTCCTCAAGGACTCCCCCTCTCTCTGCTTGACTTCGGAGAGGGAGTCGGATCTTCGTCGATGGCGGCGGCTGCTGACGAACTGGCCAATAAAAAGGTGGCTCAGCTCGTCGAATGAATCAATGGAACCCGGTTTCAAGGCGTTGAACCAGGTTCGGGCGGATCCTCTGAGGGTGGATGGGAAGGCTCGGCAGAGGACCGCATCAGATGCTCCGTGGAACATCATTATTGACCGGAAGCTACTGAGATGGTCGTCCGGATCAGTGGAGCCGTGATAGGGCTCGACGGCTGGCAGTTTGACATGGGAGGGAATCACTTCCTCCATGATTCCCTTAGAGAAAGGGATGCCCTGCTCGCCTTGGGCTGGGGCAGATGGGTCTGCTTGGCGGCGTCCAGCTCCTGACGCATCTCCTGGATCTGACGGCGGATCTCCTCCTCACCGGCTAGAGGAGGGCTGGGCGCGAGAATCGCAAGGATGGCGTGGAATCATGGTGAGATGTCGCCGGGAGAGGGAGCGGGCTCGCCGAGATCTGGGAGGATCTCTATCATAACCGGTTCGCGGGACCGGTTTGTCCCCCTGGGGCGATGTGGGGGATCCGCTGATTCATGCGGATCAGAGGAGGAGGTCGCCGGCGAAGAAGAAATCGCCGCCTCCTTCTGAGGATGCGAAGCAGGAGGAGGCAAGGCGCTCCTGTACCAGGTGGGTAAGGGCCTGGACTTGTTGGACCAGCGTAGCGAACTGGTCCTGGGTCACCGGATGGCAGGCGGCGACGGAGTCTCGACCGGTGGGGGTTGTGGCGCTGGCGCCAGTCGGATCAGGCCTCTGGGAGGCGACCTGATCTTGGGCATCAGAGGTTGCTCTCCTCCGGTTGGCCATTGGAGAGGTTCTTCTCCGGAGATCCTTGTCTCCTTTCTTCAAGTTTTAATGGGACTTGAGGCCCTTCCTCTAGCGCCAATCTGTTGCCGCCGGGATCCGTCCTCCGACTCGGGCGCGGTCGATCTCCAGGAAGAGGGGGCGGACCTGCAAAAGAAGTCCACACGCGGGGGGACTGGGGGTGGTCCTCCGCGGAAGACCCTCCGACGCTCAAGTCAGTGGAGAAGAAATCGGCGATCAACCAGACAGTGGGGAGGTGGATCTCTCCGGGAGACCTCTCCGGGGGCGGCCAATCGGAGGCTCCGGGAGCGGGAGCAAGTGCCCGAGAGAGAGAGAGAGAGAGAGAGAGAGAGCCCAAGTTGCGTACCTGAGGGAATCTGCGAATCTGATATTTATAGACTGTCACCTGGATCTTGAGCGCCTTCTGGAAGGTTCGGAGGTTGTTACGATACGGAGGCGGACAGAATCAGGCCGTTGTGGGGCCGTTAGAATCCGTACCCGTTTGTTAAGGGATCGACGGCTGGGAGAGCTCCTTGATGTCTCGAGATCTGGTGTAGGCCTGGGGCGGTTACGATAGGCTTAGGCCACGTCCCGACATGATTCCTTGTCTAGGATGCCGTTCGGGTAGGCCTGGGCTCTCCCGCGTCAGGTTCCGCGGAGGTAAGTTAGGTTGTGGATCGCTGAAGCCGAGCTGGGCTATGGAAGCCCGGAGGGGCCGAGCTATGGAAGCCCGGAGGGGCCGAGCTACGGAAGCCCGGAAGGGCCGAGCTATGGAAGCCCGGAAGGGCCGAGCTACGGAGCCCGGAAGGGCCGAGCTATGGAAGCCCGGAAGGGCCGAGCTACGGAAGCCCGGAGGGGCCGAGCTATGGAAGCCCGGAAGGGCCGAGCTATGGAAGCCCGGAGGGGCCGAGCTACGGAGCCCGGAAGGAGCCGAGCTATGGAAGCCCGGAGGGACCGAAGGGAGGAGGTTAGCCTTAGCCACCTCGCACGGATATTAACGTAATGACGGTTTTACCCTCAACAGGTAACTAGGATATAATCATCGTTTATATATGTAATTTGGAATTTTTATTTTCTATCTACATTAATATTGTAAAACTATTTGAATTATGTACGTATATATCGATGTCTATACTTATTCCATTTAAATTCAAATTATCCAATACAAATTTTATACATCGCTTTATATGTGTGTGTGTGTGTGTGTGTGTGTGTGTGTGTGTGTGTGTGTGTGATTGAGTATTTTAAGCAAAAAAACATTAGGTATCTTGCAGGGATTGAGTATCAAAAGATATATAGGTCTGAGACTTGGGGGAGAAGATCGAAGCGAGCTAGGTTGATGTAAGATTATCACTTAAAGTGATAATTTTATATTAAATATTTATTAAATAGATGATTTCATGCTGATATCATTTATTTAAATGCCATTTCTTTTGCCATAAAAGCATCATTTTAAGTGACTACTATTATTCCGTAAGGCAACAATAGAGCTGTTAACATAATGAAGGCTTCAATGAATTCATTACGCTTGAGTTATAATAAATGGTCACTCCAAAGTAATAAATTGAAGTGATGATTTATTACTTAGGATGTGTGTAATATGAGGTTAAAAGAGGTAAAAAAATTATTTCTATAATTTTTTATCCTCTCCTTCGGGTGTTGGCATGAGATTAAATTTCTTCAAAAAGATAAATCTCAACATGTTAATCTAAGGGGATTGGTTAATAGGGTGAAAGACAAAAATCTTTCAAAGATGAAAAGAAAATGAAACATTAAAACTAATAATATTAAATAATTACACCATATATTATATTATTATATATATATGAATATATATAGCATATAATAATATACACTATTAATATTATATATAATATATATAGTAATATAATATATATATATAATATTTTATTATATATTAATATTTTTATCTCTTTATATTAACCTTATTTCAAACAAGTTTTAGAGTTGCAAAACAATGTTAACAAGAAAACTTTTATATCCTTAAATTGCATCAGAAATAACCATTTTTGGGAAGAAAGGATATCTTAAGTTTGAAAAAGAATTTAGTAGTTGGAAAGTAATCAATGGTTAATAATTATTGGAATTAATTTTTTTATGAACTTAAGAGGAATTAATTCCTATATTTTTTTAATTTTATTTAAAGAATTGATTTTAACTGAAATTGAATCCAAATGACAAGAATGATACTATTTAAGCAAATACTTAGCAGTTACTTAGTATTAGTCAACATTCAATATGGACCTACTACCAATGTCCTTTAAATATAGTCAACTTTTCATAAATAAAAAAATTTGCAAATAATATTATTTTAAAAGTATATAATTAAATGATTTTTTAAAATATTTAATAAATAGCCCTTCCATATATATATGTATATATATATATATATATATATGTGTGTGTGTGTGTGTGTGTGTGTACGCTCGCGTATGTGTGTATATATATGTAGGCTTGGCTATGTTCGAATGTAGTTCAATCTATAATCGGGCCGTCTTGTTCATCCTTAAATTTGTGCAGATTATGAAGTCATCTCATCTTTTCTATATATCTTTTTTATATTAGGATTCATAAACCTTATAAATCCGAAGGAACGATGAATGAATGGAATGTAGCCAAGTTTACCTCATATATATATACACACACCAATCATTTTTTATCTTTGGATACATACGAATTCTAGAGCCATCCTATCTTTTTTAATTTTTTTCATTTTTGAGATTCCTAAACTGTATGAACTAAGGATATAAAAGGTAATCGGATTTAAACTTAGCTGTATTCATCGAATCTACCTTTCCATACATATAATAGATTTGACTATATTCAAATATAACCTAACCTAAATTCAATTATCTTTCACATCTTGAGCTAAGGGTGTAAGAGGTGATTGGATTTAAACGTAGTTACATTTATCGAATCTATCTCTCTATATATAAAAGTAGATTTGGTTATATTCGATATAACCAAGCCTAAATTCGACAATCTCTTCCATTCTTAGATCCATATACTTTATAAAGCTCAAAAATAAAAAAAAATAAAAAAAATATAGTGACTTTAAAATTCATGTGCATCCAAAAATAAAAAAAATAATTAGTTCCTATTATAAAAAGAAAGAAAAGTAGATTTTTTTAAAAGCTATATTTGAATATAGCAAAAATTTATTTTTTATATTCTGTCACCTTTTTATCTTTGAATTTATATTTTTATTAAAAAAATAAAAAGGTGCGGGATCCGCCCGAATCCAACCGGATTCGCCAAGGTCACGTACGTGCCCCTCTCCCTCCTTTTAAACTTACTTGGATTGTTAAACTTAGAAACATTGAGATCGGTGTCTTTAACTTCAAATCACTTCGTTTTATTCCCTTCTTTTTCTAACAATTACTCTCTAATAACGTTTAGAAAAGTACTAGTATTTCAAGATTTACTAGTTCACGACTTAACTTCTGTAAATCACTATGACAATTAACAATCTTAAAATTAGCTCTTGGATCAAATAACTAGCTTCATGAATTGCCGTCGAAATGGAATAGTTGCTGGATTTATTAGGAAGTCCTTGTCTGTTATCGTTGATCATGTTACGAGCTGATGTTGGATTTGTGTCTGATTGTTATATAGTCCCGTCGCTACACTTTTATTCGATGTAATCTTTGATTGCAGATTTGATATCACTGGTCGTGTCACGGGCTTTGGCAGTCCTGATTGGGCAAGAACACATGATCCAGCTAATTCCACATCCCCTGTTGTTTTGGCACTTATTGAGGCCGGCGCAATCTGTGTTGGTAAAACTGGCATGGATGAGATGGCATACTGGTTATAATCATTGATCATAATATTTTCTCTTGTTTATTTATAAATATTTTCATGAGTTGCATTCTTATCTCATAATTTTGCCCACCAATTCATCCTAGCTTCTTATACTGGAAATTTTTTAGGAGGGGTACTGTTTAATGTGCATTTGCTTTATTATTATTATTCGAGTCAATCTTCAAGTTGATGTTTTTGTATTGGGAAGGAGTTTTTTTCCCTTCATTTTAATTTAATACTTTTGTACCATAAGCAAAAGCATCCAATTTATTATTATAATTTATGTGACAGTATGTATGGAGAAAACGCGCATTATGGCACACCTACTAATCCATGTGCTCCTGATCGAGTACCTGGAGGATCATCCAGTGGGTCTGCTGTGGCAGTTGCTGCAAAGCTTGTTGATTTTTCTCTAGGTAGTCTTTTTTTCCTGAAATTCTGAAGGCTTTATGCATTTCATGTTCTTTATGTAGTTTGATGCCTCCTAATAATTTTTTATAAATCTCAAGTTCTAGCTTCATATTTTTGAGGAATTATAGCTTCATATAGTTTGCAGTAAAAATTAATTATGATGTAGGGTTTCTTCTTTTCATCATTTCAAGCATATAGACCCATCTACATTCTTTCTTTACTGTAATTGTATGGTGTGTATCATTGAATGTTGTCTTCCCATTTGTATTAGTTCCTTACAAAGTTTAACATCTACTAAAGTTAGGGTAAAAACACAACACAACAATACTTGACTCTGTTAGAGCTGGTGCCCAATAAAAAGAAAAAAAAAAAAAGCAGAAAGTGCCATATGGATAGTTTGTGAAGAACATAAATATATGTTTATGCAAGATGATGTCTTTAGAGGGCAGAGGAGTTTCCAAAGAAGATACACAAGTCTACAGTAGAACATTCATTCAGTAACGTGACTAAGGCGAGAAGTGAGATGTGCTATCAAATTCATCCTTGGAAGAATGCATAAGGCAGTATATGGTATGCATACCATAGACACTAGTGAATTGTCTACATGCACTGTATGTTGGATTTGGTCAAACAGAAGCAGCGGCCATGAAATGTTAAAAATTTATGTCACGTTTCTTGACATAAATGAAATGAATTGAGGATAAGGCATTGATGCTAGATAGCCTTATTGTTTGATTCAGGCGTCACATGATACCCACCTTTAGACTATGGTGAGATATGGTATCTTTCTTCCTGCTAGTCCATGTGAAAAATAAATTATTTAGGTCCAAATTCAACCTCCAGCTCCTGCATTTGGCAGAAAGGATTGTCAGTATCATGATCTTTTCGTAAAATGAACCTTGTAAACCCATTCAATACTTTAGCAAGCAAAATCTAAATTTAATCATAAATCTTATTATTTCATATTCAAGCATGGGACATAAGTACAAATTATCCAAAGAAAGGGTTAAAAAAAGTACTTGCCTCTAATGCCTTCCTCTATAATGTGCCTATTTCCCCATCTATCGCATCCTCACCTGCAACAGTCTCATGGATCCTAGACTGGCGCCCTCCCCAAAATTTATATTGCCATTGTCACCTCAAAACATTTTACAAATCAAATCCACATCCTCACACCTTCTCCTCCACAACTGTAAACTTGCATATCTTCCTTATTCTGGAGCTATATATTACTGGTCTCTGTTGGCATCCATTATATAAATTATAAAGCATTGGCTTCAAAATTTTCTATAAAGAAACAAGTCAAGCATTAGTGACCAAAATCACCTTGTTATGTTTGTTTTTACAAGAAAATTGATAAGAGTTTCCATATATTTTCATCTTTGGATTGACAATTGCCATCAAAAATCATCACACAATTTTCCAACCAAGTTTTATCTTTCCTTGAATTATAGCAACTATATTTCTCTTCTTCTGGCTGCTTGACATGCATCTCATCAGTACAGGTATTGCAATAGAAAGGACCATATTTGGGTGGGCTTGACAGCAAGTGCATTTTCTTAAATATGATAGGATGTTGTGTGCAAATTTGTACTTAGAATTACATTATCACTATTACAAATGAATAAATTTTATTGGTCATTTCTTTTTACCTCACTGAAGTCAAGTTTTCTGTCGCATGAAAGAAGTTGGTGATAATGCTAGAACGTTAGATCTTTGGATATAAGAACATGGTCTTAAGCCTGTATGCAATGGCTTGAAATATGGAAAACAAACATCTCCTGTAGTTTATCTTATTCCCGCCATGCATTAATACTTTACAGAACTGATTTAGGCTGATGAAAAGTGCACAATTTGCCATGTAGATATCACTTCAATCACAGCATAGCCCAAGCTAAAAGGTACATGGAGGATCTAAAATATGGCTGAATGGTGTGAGTGATTGCAAAATACCTCAGTTGGAGCTAGAGACAGTAACTCCTTGCTCATGCGAGGGATGAAAGTGTTTCCAATAAAGATAAAGATAAACATTCCCGCAATATAACATCAGTATGGTGGATCATTAAATCAACCTTGGATAAACATGGATTTCAAGAAACGAACAACATGAAAAAGCATGGTGTATCATGACTGTGTTATCAGGGACCTACACCATACATATATTGTGCTATTTTGGGCCCAAACTTGTGATATACGAGCAAAGAACTAAGATACACTACTTTATTCACATTTCTTTAAAATATAAATCATGATTAATTGTTTAGACTGGTGGACAGATTTGTTATATAAATAAGCACATTCTTTATGTGAACTATACACATCTAGGATCATAAAGTATCCTAGATATCTTTATTGATTGTAGTTTAACATGTGCTTTGAATAATTTCTAATAAATTATCATGCAATTTGATTTTACATAATTATTCTGCACATTAACAACATGAATATTAGCATAACTTACGACGAAACTCCTGGGTACATTTAGGTATGTTTAGATACATAAAACAAAATTTAAGTGATATATGCATACTATCAGTACTATCAGAAGTTCCTATTATAGGTAGTGTTATGGGAAACTTAAATATTGTGGTAAGTTTATCTCTAATCTTCTTTTTGAAGTAAAATATGTTACTGTGTGGCTACCTATATAAATTCATTTCAATGTGATACCCATAAGTAAGAGCTAATAAATAGTACTACATTCTGGCTCACACTATGTGTAAGCAACCCTCTACTGTATTACTAAGCTAACAACACATTGCATTTCCTAGATATGATATGCTCATCTCAACTCATCTAAGCCTTTTCCCAACTACATGGGGTTGGCTACATGAATCTGCTTTCTCCACTCTACTCTATTCAGGACCAAGTCGATATTCAAATTACAAATAGTAGACGTGATATGCTACAGTGGCTAATTTTTTTCTTGAGGAAAGCTCTGTAAGTTTGGCTAAGTTTATCAAACTTAAAATGTGTGAGAGCATGTGTTGGCATATGTATAGTCCTACATCTGCTATATGCTAAGTAGATGTTGGGTACTTATATGAGATCGAAGAATTCAAAGAATACCTTATGGCTAGTCTTTATGGATGAGGTCTTGGGTCATTATAAATAGTATTAGAGGGGACCCGGCCCATGATCCATGTGAATTAGGGGACATTGTGGGTGGGTTTGTGGTGTTTATAATCAGATTTGATTGAATTTGGATTTGCATCCTTAGCCTGACATGGATGATGCAAAGGCTTAAATATGAAAAATATGTGAAAGCCCGTATTGGTGTGTAGTTAATCTCATATTAGCTATACGTCGGGTAGATCTTAGATACTTATATAGGATCAAAGAACTGAAATAATATTTTTTGGCTCATCATTTTGGGTGAAGTTAAAGTTCTCCATCTTGGTACTGGACCCTACAGTGGCATCATACTATTACAACGTCTATATGTCCAATACATGGGTCAATTTAGCATACAAAAACTCAATACATACCAGCACTATGTCTCGACTTGGTATTAATATAGTATAGCATGCCCAGTATGGGGTGGTATGCATTGGTTTGACACACCATGGGTGAGTTTCTAGGTCATTGTAGTATCATTCTTTAGGGAACATTATGACAAATTGCATTCTTGAGATCCATTAGTTTCAAAGGACATTTGTGGGTAACTACATTAATGATTATAACACATATTATGTTGTCTGAGCTCAGGAGTGAAGGCCTTATCATATAAATATCACAATATTAAGTTGATTCATGGACTAATTGAGCTTTGATAGCTTACTTAAGCCATTAAACTAAACTTGATCTACTTATGAAGAAGGTTTTCTATCTTGATACTGGAACTAATATTGGTACCATCTTAATACTGTGTTGGTACACCTGGTACAAGATCAAGTTAGCATATTGATGCTTGGTGCATCCTCTATACCACATATCGGTTTGGTACATCTCTTGTACCATCTTGATATAGCGAATAAATTTTTCAATCTCAATACTAGACTCGATATTGGTTCCATCTTGTTACAGTATTGGTACACCTGGTATAGGATCAATTTAGTATACCGATACTTGGTACATTTCCTGTACCACTTACCAGTTTGATATGGTTATGGTTGGTATGCTTGGCATGCACTATTGTAGTGTGGTACAATATACCATGCTTGTGAACAATAGGACTTCTCCTGAAGGAATAGAAGATAGTTGAAAGATATATGCACCCAATACTTTAAAGCTCCATGACCATTGCAACCTGCTGCCAGATAGATAGTTGATGAGTACAAAAGACTAAAAGAGAGAACTACACATGAATACTTTCGCTATCTGAACTCATATACATGATATTGTCAATAATAAAGGTGACCAGAAAGAGATTGATTGCACTAAGTTATAGAACTATAGAAGTATTAGAAATATCTATATAAATAGATTTTGTGAATAATATTAAGACGGTACCCTTTCAAAAATATAGTGTATGACAGCATTTTGAATGCTTATGTAAGGGCCATAATAATGAAGGATTGGCTCTCCAATCCAGATGTGGATTAGAGAGGTCTGGTTTTCCAATCATGGCTGTCCATTATTGGTGTGACCACCATGATTGGATGAGACATGCCATCCTATGTACCATGTGGGACCCATCAAATCATGGCCATAGATGATGATGACAGGAAGATTGGACCTCCTCAGTCCATGTCTAGACTAGAGAAAATTTGAGTCAAATAATGAAAACTACTATGATTATATGTGTAATCGATGCAAACTGCGTGTAATATATTAAGGGGAAAGTTTAACTTCTTTCAAAGTGGTGATATGAATGAAAAAGCATGTAAACCAATGTGAGGTTTGAAATAAACTAGGCCTCATCTGATTGGAGGAAATGTGCATGGGACATGAAGATTATTAGGAAATGGAAAAATGTCTTTCATTTGGTTGGATGTTTCAATTAGATCGATGGGCAAGAGAACTTCCCATAGGAAGTTACTTTCCATGTCCAAATGGGAAGTATCTATCTATGGAGGACATGGGAAAGCCACTTTCCCATGAATTGAAAAGCTGGCTATCAATATTTATTCAAAAAAAAAATGCCCTTGATCCTATAAATAAAACAAAAATTTTTTTATTCAAGAAGTTCTATATATATTAAATCAAATACTATTATTATTATATTATTATATTATTAGTATATATATTATATTAAAATTGCTATTTTTTATTATTATAAGAATATAATATATATGAATATGATATTTTAATATTATAATATTAAAATATATTATATCATATAAAATAATATTGAGGTTTTTTTGTACTTAACACTTCAACTTGGTTAGGTTGAACCAACCAAACTTGCATCTTGTGTCGAGGGGCAGATATGGTATTCTCTACTCTCCAAGAAAGTGGGTGGCCAACGAAATATAAGCTACTAAAAAAAGTATACTTCCCAAGTTGCTTTTCCATAACCAAACAAACATGCTAAAACTATGTTTCATAGAATTCACTTTCAATAATCAATTTCGTAGGTACATGCTTCCTAGGAATCCATTTCCTAGGCATTATCTTCCCATTTCCCAAACAAGGCCTTAGAGTGCAACAAAGCCGGTCATTAAAGAGCAACAATGTAAAACATGATTTGCGATTTTCGTGATCAAGATTGTTAAAGCATGAACTCTTGAAGCATGAAAGCAGAACTGGTAGTTCTGAGATAAGGAACATCTGAAAATTTGATGATATTCTACAGCATTTTACTTTTAAAGAAGAAGCATTTAATAATGAAAATTTCTTTAAGAGAAAATACATCAACAAATCATAGTTAAAAGCTTCCATGGGCAATGCAAGAACAAAAATTTTCACCTAGTCCAAAGTTTTTTTTTTTACCAATCATGCCTGTAGACAGGCTATGCAAGAGTTGTCAGTCATCTTACATAGAGAATACCTGGGAATCCTCATTGATAGAGTAAACATAGTAACAAATAGTAAAAATTTATTACGTGAAAGATAGATGTTGAATTGCCTTGCCAACATGCGATTTGCATACTTTGATAAACTAGAGAAGGATACATTACCCAGAGCACCTGATCGGAGGAAAAGCAACATGCAGTGGATAAGCCCCAAGTTTTAATTAGGATATCAAGGAGCTGTTACAGGAATTTGTTGACTGGCTGTTTACTAATTAATTTGTCGGATTGTTAGCAATGTTCATGTTAATTGCTTTTCCATATTATAATTCCCTTTAAAAGAAAGCATTTGATGCAATTAAATAAGCATACATGCTTATGCTTATCCTTCTTTTTTTTAAAAAAAGAATCTATGAGTTGCGTTATCAGCAAAATTTAGCATTTTAATCTTTTCCTTTTTGTCTTCTGAAATTTTGACCTTTGATGGTTGTATAACTTCTGGAACTGGTTTAGGCGTCTCTTTTATATCCTTATTCCATTCTTTATGTTATGGTACATTTATCATCCTTTAGAGAATGCATTATACAAATGATATCAGTTGTTAATATCAATGAGAATTTCGACACATACAAACATACATGCGCGCATACACATGCACAGCACATGTTAGCTTCAGGGATATGTTGACATATTGGAATAGTTCTCTTGCATAATACAATTTAGATAAACTGTCTTTTGTTTTAATGTATCTCTTGTTTGGTTTATGATTATTTCAACAGGTACTGACACTGGTGGAAGTGTTAGAGTTCCTGCAGCCTACTGTGGTATTTTTGGTTTTCGTCCTTCACATGGCATCATATCTACAGCCAACGTCATTCCTTTGTCTCAAAGCTTTGATACCGTTGGTAAGGAGGAATCTTGGTTCCTAGCTAGCAACTGATTGATGAATTCCTAAAAATTCCCTAGCAACTTCAGTGTTTAGACTAGATAGTAGTTTGAACAGCAGCATCCACTTTACATCAAAAAAGTTTTGGAAGTGCAACGCTTAACCAAAATTCTTCCACAACAATTTTGTGGAAGCCTTTTAGGGACATCTAGTAAGGATTTATTTCAATATTCTATTCACTTGGTGCCAATTTATAGGATGGTAACAGGTAACTGGGTTAATTGGGATTGCTACAATAAATAAGTTGACTGGGACTCAAGCAACATGTCTACCATGTTAGTCAAGACTGGCTTATTTTCAGTTGGTTTTGAGTCTAACAAACTAATTTACATTGAAATTTTACATGAGGAATATTGGTTGATTCTCGTATCTGAAGCTCAAGCACATGTATAGGTGAGATGGGTTCTTGCATTTATATGGGTGTTACGATGGATAGTATCTGTAAGAGCCCATGTTACCACATGTTTAGTCTCCACATAAGTTGTGCACCGGGAAGATCCTAGGTGTATATAGAGGGCTAAGAAACCCAAATAACACCTTTCGGACAGCCTTTTTGGGTTAGTTCGTAGGTGATTACAGTATCTAGGCACAATTAAAGGGTTATTTCTCTGCACATTAGAGGGAATCTTTATCTATAACATGAGGTTAAGTTTCACACTGTATAGTTAGGGTGGAGAATCTGCATCACAGAAAAAATAACATTGTTATTCTTTATATATAATTTATGTGTGGTCCTTGGAGATGTGAATGTAATCATCAACTGATGTTCATGTGATTCACTTTGAATCCAACTATAGCACTGTCCATATAATAATGGGCACTCATTTTGTAAATAGGGTGGATATCATGGAATGCCAACTTCACCAAGGGATTCAGCTGTGTCATTTATCCATATTAGGTCAAGGACATGATATGCCAATCTTGGATCCAAGTTTTTATATTTCTTGACATATCTCGGAGATATGTTTTAGAAATAATACCTATGTGAAGTTTTTCTTTTGAGTTTTAAATTATAATTCAGTACTTAACATGATCATGTTGTTGTAATAGCCATTTTATTCAGCAAATACAGGAGGCACGAAAAAATGAAATTTGCTGATTAGTTGCTGCTCCATCGTTTTGACAGTTTACCAAAGTTAGTTGCAAGATTTCATTTTATGTTTGCTATTGGCATTTTCTATATAATTAAATATAAGTGTTATGAAAATATGCTGTTTCATTCAAAAGAAATAAAAAAAAAATTAGTTATTAAAATTGTTCCTGAGCCCCTTTTTGTTTTCTGTCTTAATGTTTTTTGGATTGTTGATTGTAGCACTAATGAGTATTAAATTTTGTTAAGCCAATGATTTCTTCTTCTTGCAAGATTAGTGGTAACTTTGATACCTAAATTCATAAACTCTGCCATGTGTAGTAACAAAGCGATATACTTTTATCATCCTTCATTAATAGTAGCGAACACTCATATTTGAACCCCTATGGTATGCATGACGATAACCTATCTAATAAACATTATACAATTGAACTAAAAAAATGCAATTTGAAGATAAATACAAATATCAAATTCTATTAGATCTAAACCAAATTGAAACAACTGTTCTCATTATCATTTTCAAAAGTTCAATGTCGATCAATGATCAACAATCCACAATATGCATAAAGTTCTATAGACTATAAGGGACTCTACTAATCTAGAAGCTCACTATAAGCTCTTGTCCTATATCTACCAATACCCTCCTATGCTTCAGGTTTTTTAAAAATAAAATCAGTAAGGAGCGAGTTGATGGCTTCGTAAGTAATCAAAACTTTAGTAAGAATGGATCGAGTAAGTTCAGCAATAGCGACTTAACCACTTATAATAATTTGTAATTCATGAGTAAACTTCTAGTTTTAATAGATTTGAATAGAAATTCAATACTGAAATTCAGTTTGATCCCCATGGCTTTATGTATGCTATTCCAGAAGTGAAACACAACATAGTATCTTTGTCTGACACTTCAGTCATTGTAAATTGGGATTACATGCAATTTGACAATCTGCTTTTATATGTATGTGCCAACCTCTCCATGGGAATATAACTCTAAAAGGCAAGATGCCAAATTTGGTCCATCGATCAACAATCACCTAGGTAACATCTTAACCTTAGGGGTTTCAAGCATAGCAATCATGAAATCCATAGTAATATGCTCCCTTTTCTACTAAGGGACCATAGAAGACACTGTAATGGTCCCGCAAGTTTTTGATGTTCAGATTTCACTGTTGACCCATGAAGCACTATACAATATAATGTATCGTCTCTCTTCATGCCCCTCCACTAAAAGTTCTCTTAAATCTCAATCCATCTTGGTGCCTTTTGGATGCACGGTGTATGGAGAGCTGTGGATTCCTCCACATTCTCCTTTAATTTTAACATTTTGGGAACACAACCTATTACCAAACCTCAGCTCCATTTTCATATATTAATCTTATTTGACCATTAGATTACGCTACTTCTTTGATCTTTTCTCACTCTAGATATCCTTCTTGATATGTCGTGATTCTCTTAACCAAGGCAAGTGCATCTAGGGAGTGGCAAGCTAGACATCAAGTTAGTTTAACTATACTTCAATCATCGGTTTTCTATATCTCCCATGATGTCTCTAAGAAGTGATTAAGGCCATTAGATCACTAGAGGGAGTGATATTAATACTAAGGTCATAATTTTTCAATAACTCTAGCCATCTTCTCTACCTTAAGTTTAACTCATTTTGAGTAAAGATACTTCAAACTTTTATGATTCATAAAAACTTCAATCAAGGTCTATCATATAGACCCTTATTAACCTTACCATATCGTACCAATAAGGTGCTCGTATGGTATTGAATTTCGATTCTATATGAACTGAACCAATCTGACTGATTTGAACCATGCGATACTGACCTGTATCCTTTGACAGCAACCCATACCATTGGGTATCGAGTGATATTGTAGTTAAGAGTAAAAAGAATGAGCGCACTTAGTCATGATATACCATATCGAACCTCTAATGTATCCATAGGTCTCAATACTGATTTTGCATACCTTGATGAAAAAATTCATGCGGTTCTCCATAATGATAATTCCTCCCAATCTTTAGAATAACATCACAACTGTGAGCTCCAGATCATCAGTGAGATAATTCTACTCATCAGGCATCGGCTATTTAGAAGCATAGTCTACAACCTTCTCATTTTACTTCAAAGCATAGACTAAGCTTTTTCAAGAGGCTCATTATATAAAGTGAACCCTCTTGTCCCTGATGGTATGTAAGAACTAAGTCCTGAAAACTTTGCTCATGTTCTTTCCCCCTCGAACCTAACTTTGTCTAAGTTAACATGGCACAAAGCTTCAAAAAACCTTCAGTGGTGTCTGGATAATCTTAAGAAACCACGAATCTCAAACACATTTGTCGACTGACTCTATTCCATAGCAACTTCCACCGTTGGTTCTATAGAGATGTCACCTTTAGCAACCATATATCCAACGAAGGAACACGTACTGTTTTGCCAAAACTCATATTTTTGCAGCTTAGAATGGAATGTTTTGTCTGTCCAAGGGTTTATAGGACTATCCTCAAATGGTTCTCGTGCTCCTAACCTTTAGAGTTTATCAACATATCATTAATAAAACTTACTACAAACTAGTCCAGGAAAGGCATGTGCACTTTATTCATCAAATCCATAAATGTTGCAAGTGCATTGATCAAATTAAAAGGCATTACTAGAAATTTATAATGCCCATATCTTCTTCTAAAGGCTGTCTCGAGCACATCTTTAACCTTGACATTGAGCTAGTAGTAGCTAGCTTTATTTTGAGAAAAAAATTTACTTCTCTTACCGTATTAAGCTCTTAGTAGAGCCAAATACTTCCATTGTTTTGCACAAATAATACTAAAGTGCTATAAGGAGAGACGCTAGGTTTAATGAAGCTTTTATTTAGCAACTTTGCAAGTACTCTTTTAGCTTCTTTAGGCATCAATGAACTAGCTATGCTACAAGGCCGATCGTACTTGACATTGCATTGTATGAATGGCCATAATTTGCTTAATAAAAATTATTTTTGCTTGTCATGACTACTTTGGCGGATCAATGGGTATGAGAATGGCTAACTAGTGGATTTTATTTATGTGGATAAAAATCATATCTGCCACCTCGAACAATAATATTATATCAATTGAAAGTAAACTTATGTAATTTAATTGGCTTATAAAATTTAATATTTTTATATTTGAGAGAAGCGGGTACATGTATGAATAAATAAATATTAAATAGTGGTCAGTGTGCAATGAGAGTAGTGTTTATTATCATTATTTTATCAATTTCATGCTAAGTTGGTAACTAAAAAAAATCTTTACCTTCTGGTAGCAGAGCGTAAAACTTCGTCAAATCTCCTAAAATATGAATCTACTTGATCAAACTATGCGAAGGATTAGGATGTCTTCATTAAAAGACGCTTTGCACCTGCCTTTGGGTATTTCAAAAAATAAGCACGGGACGCCACACCGGCACCTGGGTGCAGTGATAAATGAGCAAGGGTTCTTACACTAGGATGAATGCAGAAAAGAAGTTAGTCCATGATAGTTAACTTAGAGTATCAACTTGAAACATAGGAACACTAACAGGTAAAGCAATGGAGATGATGAACACTATGATTATGAGAAAGTAATATATATGCTTATAAAAGACTAAATGGGTAGGTGAAAGAACAAAAGAAATAGAGAATACATGTTACAAATTATATTACATTAGAAAACACAATAGAAATGGAGCATGAATAATTGTAAATAAAAATTTAAGGAATACTTTGTTAAGGTGACTAAAAATGGATACAGAATTATATCACTAAAACTTATAATTAAGAATAATATAATTAACATAATTAGTGCATATGCACCATAAGTAGGATTAGACCAACAAACTAAGACATTATTTTGGGAAGACATGAATAAAGTAATGCAAGAATATGATAAGGATAAAAGATATATATTGTTACTGCTGAAATCTGTCCTCCGGCTCGGGTGCGATCGGACTGCAGCGTGGGCTCCCTCTAGGCGGACCTGCAAGACAGTCCTCACGCGAGAGGCGTTGGGGTGGCCCTCTGCGGAAGATCCTCCGACGCTCAAGTCAGTGGATACCAGTAATCAACAAATATGGGAGAAGGATCCCCCAGGAAGAGTTCCTCCGAGCTCTCGTGGGAGCTTTCATGGCGGAGTGTAAGAATTGCGAATGAAAAATGGGCGTAGAATAGCCATACCTGAGAGGCTTGAGGGTGGTAGTATTTATAGGCGGTCACCTGACTTTTTGGACGTGCTCTGGATGAGGTCTGAAAGTTGTTGGGATTCAAAACAGATTCGAATCAGGTTGTATAGGGCCGGTAGGATCCGTATATGGTTAGTTAGAGGATCGACGGCTGGGAGGCAGGGAGAGCTGGCCGATTGCTCGAGACTCAATGGCTGCGTGGTCCCTAGGCCACTATTGTAGGTCTAGGCCACGTCTTGGCATGATTCCTTGTTTGGAATCTTATTCTGTTACAGTGAATTTGAACTCTCCTGTGCCAGATTTTGCAGAGGTGTTTTGAACTATGGTTCAGTCATCATGGCTGGCGGAGGCTCGGCGGAGGTAGGTGCCGAGGCACAAGGGGCCAACGTGGCAGCCATAAATGCCTTAATGCATGGAAGAAAATAAGGCATTGAATGCCTTAAAGCAAGTGGATATACGTGGCCTTTATGAGGTCATAAATGCCTTGATGCAAAAGACATAGCGAGGTTGCGGAGGCCGAGCTTTGTTAGCCGAGCTATGTTGGCCGAGCTATGCTGAAGCTGGCTGAGGCTGAGGCTGGCCGAGCTATGTTGGCCAAGCTATGCTGAAGCTGGCTGAGGCTGAGGCTGGCCGAGCTATGTTAGCCGAGCTATGCTGAAGCTGGCTGAGGCTGAGGCTGGCCGAGCTATGCTGGCTGAGCTATGTTGGTCGAGCTATGCTGAAGCTGGCTGAGGCTGAAGTTGGCCGAGCTATGCTGAAGCTGGATGAGGCTGAGGTTGGCCGAGCTATGCTGGCCGTGCTATGTTAGCTGAGCTATGCTGAAGCTGGCTGAGGCTGAGGCTGGCCGAGCTATGCTGGCCGAGCTATGTTGGCCGAGCTATGCTGAAGCTGCTGAGGCTGAGGCTGACCGAGCTATGCTGGCCGAGCTATGCTGAAGCTGGCTGAGGCTGAGGCTGGCCGAGCTATGTTGGCCGAGCTATGCTGAAGCTGGCTGAAGCTGAGGCTGGCCGAGCTATGCTGGCCGAGCTATGTTGGCCGAGCTATGCTGAAGCTGGCTGAGGCTGAGGCTGGCCGAGCTATGTTAGCCGAGCTATGCTGAAGCTGGCTGAGGCTGAGGCTGGCCGAGCTATGCTGGCTGAGCTATGTTGGCGAGCTATGCTGAAGCTGGTTGAGGCTGAGGCTGACCGAGCTATGTTGGCCGAGCTATGTTAGCCGAGCTATGCTGAAGCTGGCTGAGGCTGAGATTGGCCGAGCTATGTTGGCCGAGCTATGCTGAAGCTGGCTGAGGCTGAGGTTGGCCGAGCTATGCTGGCCGAGCTATGTTAGCCGAGCTATGCTGAAGCTGAGGCTGGCCGAGCTATGCTGGCCGAGCTATGTTTTCTCCTCTCTTTTATTCCATTAAATGCTGGCTAAGTCATTATGACCGTTTCTGCACCATTAAATGCTCTAGCCTATTGATTTGACTACCGGATATTAATGAGGGGGCCCTTGGGAGAACCCACGCATGTGGCCCTTTTTTCCCTCTTGTTCTCTTTCTTCATTATGAGGAGACTCTTGTTGCTAGAATATCGCGCCAGCAGGCCAGCTGGCAAGCAGGGCATTTGGACTGGGCGCGACCCCATCGCCGATGTGAGTGGTCAACAATGCAATGATGATTTTACCCCTCATCACATGCCCCCCACTCCCTAGTCCGAAGTGTAATTTTGGTATAGGGAGTAGAATTCTGGAGCAATCTTATTTAGGGGACGTGTCATTCGATCCTCTGTAGAGGATGTGTTTATCTCTGGTAGGTTAGAGAAAGGCCTGGGCGGCCCTCTTGCTGAAGTAAAATAAGGTGCTTTAGTTGCACTAGAGTGTCCGAGAAATTATCCGGCTGGGACGAAGCTTTAGTGTGTATCACTCGGATTGGCCGAGGCTGCAGAATATATCACTCAGTCTTCGGCCGAGGCTTTTGATAATAAGAGATGCACTCCGGCTCTGGCCGGGGCTTTTGATAATAACATGCATCCGGCTCTGGCCGGGGCTTTTGAAGATCAATAAGAAATTCCCTCTGGCTTTAGCCGAGGGTTCCGACATGTCACTCGGTCTTGGCCGAAGTTTCTGTTAATAGGTGATGCCCTTCGGCTCTGGCCGAGGCTTTTGATAATAAGAGATGCACTCTGGCTCTGGCCGGGGCTTTTGAAGATCAATAAGAAATTCCCTCCGCCTTTAGCCGAGGGTTCGACATGTCACTCGGTCTTGGCCGAGGTTTCTGTTAATAGGTGATGCCCTTCGGCTCTGGCCGAGGCTTTGATAATAAGATGCACTCCGGCTCTGGCCGGGGCTTTTGAAGATCAATAAGAAATTCCCTCCGGCTTTAGCCGAGGGTTCCGACATGTCACTCGATCTTGGCCGAGGTTTCTGTTAATAGGTGATACCCTTCGGCTCTGGCCGAGGCTTTTGATAATAAGAGATGCACCAGCTCTGGCTGGGGCTTTTTGATAATAAGAGATGCACTCCAGCTCTGGCCGAGGCTTTTAATAATAAGAGATGCACTTCGGCTCTGCCGGGGCTTTTGATGATAAGAGATGCACTCCGGCTCTAGCCGGGGCTTTTTATGACATGCTTCTCATTGTAACTTTCAAGGAGAGTTTAAAAATTTTGCAGGCTTTTAAAACTAAACTTAATTCAATGAATAAAAATGTGTCTAGAAAGAGCGTACTTTATGGATGAATTTATTACTCGGTTGTTGCCGAGCCTTCATAATATATCACTCGGTCTTTGGCCGATGCTCTAGAAATTATTACTCGGTTGTTGCCGAGCCTTTAGAATATATTACTCGGTTGTTGCCGAGCCTTCTCAAGATGCTACTCGGTTGTAACCGAGGCTTCCAAATAATAAATTACTCGGTGTTGCCGAGCCTTCAAAGATGCTACTCGGTTGTAACCGAGGCTTCTAAATAAAAATTCTCGGTGTTGCGAGCCTTCCAATAATTACTCAGTTTTTCCGAGCCTTCAAAGATGCTATCGGTTGTAACCGAGGCTTCCAATAATAATTACTCGGTGTTGCAAGACTTCAAATAATTACTCGGTATTTTCGAGCCTTCAAGATTATATTTTACTTGGCGCTGCCAAGGTTCGGAGACCGTTACTCGGTTGTAGCCGAGCCTTCAAGAGATTTTACTTGGCGCTGCCAAGGTTCGAAGACCGCTCGATCCAGCGAGGATTATAAAGATTATATTTACTTGGCGCTACCAAGGTACGAAGATTGCTCGGCCCGGCCAGGGATTTATACGACCTGCTTCTTATTGCAGCTTTCAAGGAGAGTTATAGGAATTTCGCAGGCCTTTTAAAAACTGAATTTAATTCAATGAATAAAAATGGGTCTAGAAAGAGCGTACTTTATGGATGAATTTATTACTCGGTTGTTGCCGATGCCTTCAGAAATATATCACTTGGTCTTGGCCGATGCTCTGGGAATTTATTACTCGGTTTTGCCGAGCCTTTAGAAATATATTACTCGATTGTTGCCGAGCCTTCTCAAGATGCTACTCGTGTAACCGAGGCTTCCCATAATAAAATTACTCGGTGTTGCCGAGCCTTCAAAGAAGCTACTCGGTTGTAACCGGGGCTTCCAAATAATAAAATTACTCGATGTTGCCGAGCCTTCAAATAAATTACTCGGTATTTTCGAGCCTTCAAGATTTATTTTTACTTGGCGCTGCCAAGGTTTCGGAGACCGTTACTCGGTTGTAGCGAGCCTTCAAGATTCTTTTACTTGGCGCTGCAAGGTTCGGAGATTTATTGCTCGGCCCAGCCGAGGTTCGGAATTGTTGCTTGGCCCAGCCGAGGTTCGGAGAATTGTTGCTCGGCCAGCCGAGGTTCGAAGATTTCCTATTTCAATAGGTAACTCGGTCGTGCCGAGGATTGGTAAGCAGCACCTGTTCTTTCATAATTTTTGGCGACATAATGTGTGGTGATTCATGTTGTAAATTATGAAACATGTGCCGACAAAAAAGTGTAATAAGGTGAGCCTATAAAGGGGTACCCTACTAATAATACTTACGGAGATGTCCG
>UESW01001791.1:0-10233 GCA_900491605.1 Calamus simplicifolius | reverse complement strand
GGGTCCGCAACTCCATGCGGACCAGAAGAAGTGGCTGGAGAAAGAGAAGCTGCGCCTCTTCGGGAGGCTGGAGCAGGGGCAGCTATAACTGGATGGGGAGCTGTAGGCGCTCCTGAACCAGATGGGTCAGGGCTTGGACCTACTGGATCAGGGTGGCAAGCTGGTCCTGGGGTCACTGGACAGCTGGTGGCGACGGAGTCTCAGTTGGTGGCGGCGGCAGTGCCATGATACTCATCGGATCGGGTCTCTGGGAGGCGACCTAGTCCTGGCTTCAGAAGTTGCCCTTCTCTGATTAGCCATTGGAGAGGTTCTCTTTCAGATCGAGATCCTTGTCTCCTTTTTTCAAGTTTAATGAGACTTGAGGCCCTTCCTCAAGCTCCAATCTGTTGCTGCTGAAATCTGTCCTCCGGCTCGGGCGCGATCGGGCGCAGCGTGGGCTCCCTCCTGGGCGGACCTGCAAGACAGTCCTCACGCGAGAGCGTTGGGGGTGGCCCTCTACGGAAGACCCTCCGATGCTCAAGTCAGTGGAGACCAGCAATTAACAAATATGGGGAGAAGGATCCCAGGAAGAGTTCCTCCGAGCTCTCGTGGGAGCTTTCATGGCGGAGTGTAAGAACTGCGAATGAAAATGAGCGTAGAAGCCGTACCTGAGAGGCTTGAGGGTGGTAGTATTTATAGGCTGTCACCTGACTTTTTGGACGTGCTCTGGATGAGGTCTGAAAGTTGTTGGATTTCAAAACGGATTCGAATCAGGTTGTTACAGGGCCGGTAGGAATCCGTATATAGTAGTTAGAGGATCGACGGCTGGGAGGCGGGGAGAGCTGGCCGATGGCTCGAGACTCAATGGCTGCGTGGTCCCTAGGCCACTATTGTAGGTCCTAGGCCACGTCTTGGCATGATTCCTTGTTTGGAATCTATTCTGTTACAGTAATTTGAACTCTCCCGCGCCAGATTCCGCAGAGTTTTTGAACTGTGATTCAGTCATCATGGCTGGCGGAGGCTCGGCGGAGGTAGGTGCCGAGGCCACAAGGGGCCAACGTGGCAGCCATAAATGCCTTAATGTATGGAAGAAAATAAGGCATTGAATGCCTTAAACAAGTGGATATACGTGGCCTTTATGAGGTCATAAATGCCTTGATGCAAAAGACATAGTTGGTTTGCGGAGGCCGAGCTATGCTAGCCGAGCTATGTTGGCTGAGCTAATGCTGAAGCTAGCTAAGGCTGAGGCTGGCCGAGCTATGCTGGCCGAGCTATGCTGGCCGAGCTATGTTGGCCGAGCTATGCTGATGTGGCTGAGGCTGATGCTGGCCGAGCTATGCTGGCCGAGCTATGTTGGCAGAGCTATGCTGAAGCTGGCTGAGGCTGAGGTTGGCCGAGCTATGCTGGCCGAGCTATGTTGGCCGAGCTATGCTGAAGCTGGCTGAGGCTGAGGTTGGCCGAGCTATGCTGGCCGAGCTATTTAGCCGAGCTATGCTGAAGCTGGCTGAGGCTGAGGCTGGCCGAGCTATGTTGGCCGAGCTATGCTGAAGCTGGCTGAGGCTGAGGCTGGCTGAGCTATGCTGGCCGAGCTATGTTGGCTGAGCTATGCTGAAGCTGGCTGAGGCTGAGGTTGGCCGAGCTATGCTGGCCGAGCTATGTTAGCCGAGCTATGCTGAGCTGGCTGAGGCTGGCCGAGCTATGCTGGCCGAGCTATGTTGGCCGAGCTATGCTGAAGCTGGCTGAGGCTGAGGTTGGCAGAGCTATGCTGGCCGAGCTATGTTAGCCGAGCTATGCTGAAGCTGGCTGAGGCTGAGGCTGAGGCTGGCCGAGCTATGCTGGCCGAGCTATGCTAAAGCTGGCTGAGGCTGAGGCTAGCCGAGCTATGCTGGCCGAGCTATGTTCGCCGAGCTATGCTGAAGCTGGCTGAGGCTGAGGCTGGCCGAGCTATGCTGGCCGCGCTATGTTGGCCGAGCTATGCTGAAGCTGGCTGAGGCTGAGGTTGGCCGAGCTATGCTGGCGAGCGAGCTATGTTAGCCGAGCTATGCTGAAGCTGAGGCTGGCCGAGCTGCTGGTCGAGCTATGTTTTCTCCTCTCTTTTTATTCCATTAAATGCTGGCTAAGTCATTATGACCGTTTCTGCACCATTAAATGCTCGAGCCTATGATTTGACTACTGGATATTAATGAGGGGGCCCTTGGGAGAACCCACGCACGTGACGTGGCCCTTTTTTCCATCTTATTCTCTTTCTTCATTATGAGGAGACTTTTGTTGCTAGAATGTCGCGCCTGGCAAGCAGGGCATTTGGACTGAGCGCGACCCCATCGCCGATGTGAGTGGTCAACAATGCAATGACAATTTTACCCCTCATCATATATGAAATAAGATTTAATAGATATGTAGCTAAATAGAGGGATGAATACGAAATGTATATGGAGGGTATGGATTTGGAGATAGGAAAAGTCGGTGTGCATATTAGATTTTGCAGTAGCGTATAATTTCATAATAGTAAATGTAAAATCCAGACACAACTTAGGAATCTGAAGCAAGACGTGGTTGAGTAAATGGACTTTAGGGACAAAAATTTCTAATGGGTCCACAGTGTTTAAAAAATAACAATAATGATATAACAATAGTAATAGAAGCCAAACATGGAAATAAGATAGAAAAATAAAGCACTGTTTTCCCTTTCCAAAAAAAAAAAAATAAGAAAGAGACTTTTAACCAAGTCTCGAATCAAGAATCCTAGCCTAGTCGAAGGAGGATATGGGGAGGAGCCAAACCTCTATTTATAGCTGGGTCTCGGGTACGATGGGGTGCTACCCAGAGCCAACAGGAGAAGACGACGGCAAGAGAGAAGAAGGCGATTGATTTAGAAGTCGCCGGAGAGGCTAATCGGGCCGGAGAGGTTAATCGGGGAGGTGAGTTCTTCCTCTTAGTTATTTCCTTCTTCCCTGAAATTGTCAAGCCGCCGAAAGGCTGCCAGCGTAGGCTTAACTCAATCAAGAAACCAGTACCCAGTCCCAACCCCATCGGAGCCCTATGGAAAAGCAGGCCTCACGGGCTCTTCAACACATCACGGGAGTAGTCGTTGCCCAGAGACCCAACCTTGCCGGAGTTAGCAGCAGGCAAGGTATTCGTGAAAAAAACAGAGGAAAGTCCTCTGCTTTGGCTCAAATATTTGTAATACGCATATGTCCCCTCCTAAGCCCAAGCCTTCCTTGAGGAATAACATAATGATGCATGAGTCCTTTTGGTTGCGAAAAGACCAGGATGTCCTTCAAAAGGTTTCAAAACCAGTGATCCTTTTATTATTATTATTATGTGTGTGCTTGGAAGTGTTTTAAATTTTATCCTTTTCATATAAAAATCTAGCATGGGCTTTTATCTGAGCATCATATGGTCTCTGCTATCATCCCGATTTCCATATTTGCTTACAACACTAGCTTTAATGCAGAGCTTGTGATATTTTATTAAAGATAAGAACCTAGTTGTTATCTTCTGTCTTCAGGGAGCGTTGGTTGGCCTACAGAACAGAAGTTGACAAAGACTAAGCTTGGCCTATGCTGTTATTTTCTTCCAACATTTAGGTCACAAAAATATGCCAATCAAACCATGAGAGACTGCCGCATTTCCTCCCTTTCTCAAGCCAACAGAAATGACAGAGTCTGGAGTTAGCCAATTTCTTCTTGGAAGCTTTGCTGAAGCTGGGAGATTGCTATCTTTCTTCTGTTGAAAATTCAGATGATTATTGTTCTGCTTCACAATTTGGTAGGGAAATTTGCTAATTGATAGATCTTCTCTCTTAAAGAGGCACAAGTAGAAATAATCTTCCAGTAGTTGGTAGCCTAAGTTTGCTTGGAACTTTGAATGATAATGTCGGACTTAATGGAATTCCCATTCTCTCATGACCCTTTTCTTCTTTTTTTTTTTTTTTCCAGAGACAACTGGCTATATTTTCTCTGTTGAAACAAAGAAAGGCCAAAAGACATCAGATACCAATTAGATAACTGCATATCATAACTTAATAACATGAGGATATAAACACGTTACTTTCTTGCGTAAAAATCAGTAAGTTTCAATTTCTTCTTTAGTCTTATGATAAAAGGAAGAGAACGGTATCTTTTCTGAAAAACAACAAAGGGATGGATGCCCACCAACTAAAAATGAGCAAGCCTGCATCTTGGATCCAAGCTTGGACAAAAATCCTCTTAAATTGGACTAGCTAGCTTTTGCTTCATGCAGCATAATCATTGTCTGGATGATATTTCAATGTTTTAGTTTACCGGCAGCGATTTGGATATGTTGGATTTGGAGTAGGACGATCTAAATGCAGAAGATGATAGATCAGTAGCTTTTTTTTCTACACTCTTAGAATCGCCAGTTTTAAAAAGGCTACCAGAGTTTTTCTCCTTTTAATTTTTTTTATAATCTATACTCTACTACTGTCACCGATTGATGGTGGCCAAGGTGGCCTTTGTGGATGTTTGACTTGGTCAATCAGGTGTTACGTTAACGTCTTCCCTTCATCCATACAATTATATAGAGCCTATGGAGGCTGAATGTGAGCACATAGGCGAATGCTGACATTTATAAGATGTCTCTACTCAAATCCTTATGGCGTTTGAGATTAAAATGACTAATTAAATAAGAGCTCTGCTGTAATATACACCATGAATGATCGACAGGATATATTCCAGAACTGCTTTCATAGCACAAAATATAGCAGAGAAAAGGAGAGGGGAAGAAAACCCAAAATCAATAGAGAACCAGCTATAAGCTCGAGATTTTGACTCTGTTGCTAGATGGACTGCACTTCAGTATGTTTTGAGTTTTGGCCCAACTTAAATAGCCAGTGCTTAAAGTATAACCAAAAATATACTTTTGGTCCTTGTGATGCCCCTCCTAATAGTCCCACATTGGAAAATTAGGAATTGGTTGAGTGATTTATAACCAGTTAAGTAAGAAGGACAAGGCACCAATTGGATTCCTTTTTGGGCTGTGGTGGCCCAAGTTGGTGTGGAGCTTGTCCGTCTTGCTTTCTTGTAACGAAACGGACCCGTGGGCCCGGATCGTTACAATATGGTATCAAAGCCTCGCACCAGTCGGAAGTGCAGGAGCTAAGTGCCACACAGAGCAAGGGCCACCTCTAGAATCTTGCCGCCTGGTGGTTGTGATCAATTGCCTCTGGCGACGAGGACGTCGCCTCTATAAGAGGGTAGATTGTGATGCCCCTCCTAATAGTCCTGAAAAATTAGGAATTTATTGAGTGGTTTATAACTGGTTAAGTAAGAAGGACAAGGCACCAATTGGATCCCTTTTTGGGCTGTGATGGCTCAAGTTGGTGTGGAGCTGGTCCGTCTTACTTTCTTGTAACGAAACGGGCCCATGGGCCCGTTTCATTATAATCCTGGGCCCGTTTCGTTATAATCCTCAAGCCTCCACTCAAATTATTTATTTTGTTCCACAAACTTTCAATGGTGACATTTCATTGCATGGTCCTTCTACAAAGAACAAAATACACCAATTCTCAAAAACTATGAATAACAACAAGGATAATTTCCGTTACATTCTTGTGTTCTTAGCAATCTGCAGACCGTTTGGAGCTAACAATACTATGTAGAGGCTGATACTCTAAACACCATGAGGTTTGATACGTTCCAGCCAGCTCTAAAAAGCGAGTTTTAGCATAAGAATTTTTTGCACCAAAAAGATAGATTTGTCACGATCAGAGTGCCTCCCCAATTTCTACCACGATGCAGTCAAAGAATAAATTAAAGATGAAATCATAATGAGTAGAAAGATCTTGTAGTGGCCTTCCCGATGCATCTCTAATATGAGACAAGTTTTAAGCATCAATGCTAGTGGGCATGGCACAGCCAGCATTTGAAACCATGGGCTAAACTCGCAATCATGTGCATGTAACTCCTTAATATCATGAAAGCTACTAAGATGGATTCTCATGGAACTTTGAAGTGCCACATGCTAACAAAGTGCATTGGCCACTTAATTGAATAAAGGGAATACTTTTCTTCAAGAAATTTGTCTGCAAATAGGGTAATATTTAGAAACCATGGACTTAATGACTTCATGAGAAGAATTTAAATGATCTTATGTTTAGTTGAGATGGTTTCATATATGGTGCAAAGCTTGCATGTTGCCATCAAGCTCCATGACACATGTTGATGACCTTCTTGCTGTGAAAGGAAATAAATTGACCTTCCATGTGAAGAACTCCAACGCTTGCCAGGCTCCACGGGAGTACTAAATTTGGCCTAAGAATCGATGGCTAAGTGGCCTTTTCCTCAACCAGACTAAAGCACTTTTTTTTTTTTTTTTTTTTTAGTACATACGGGCGATCACACTAACCTAGCGAGTCAGTCCAGAAATATCAGAGTACAAAATTTGCTTAAGAGCAGGGGACAGGGGTCACCTTGATTCCATATCCAAAATCCCACATAATGGGCCACAGCCACCACCATCAGTCTGCCGCAGAATTAGCTTTTCGATAGATGTGCCGGATGTTGACACTGTGAGAACCTCGCAGAGCAGCCCGAATATCGCAGAGAAGAGGGTTGGTGGGACATGATCGCAGAATCCGACCGGAGCCACCGGATAACAGAAAGAGAATCCCCCTCAATAAACAGGCATTGAGCATGAAGCATCCAAATAGTATGGGAGATACCAGCCCAGCTGCATAAAGCTCGGCCATAGGGACAAAGAATCGAGGGAACCAAAACCACCCGCCGACAGCAATGCTCCATCGGTCCCAAATAATGAAAGCAGACCCAACAAGTCTTCCACGAACACTTCCATCAAAGTTGATTTTTACAAACCATGGAGAGGGGCTCCAAGAGATAAAAACCGTACGACAGTTCGCTGCCGAAACAGCAGGGAAGCCCAATAGTGGCCAAGGTTATAAGAATCAGAACCAGTGAGAAGAAGTGCACTTTCAGCAACCATAGATCTGACCTTTTGCTCTAGTTTGTGAGAGAAAATAGTATCGTCAGTAAAGATAAGTAGGTTCCGCAATAGCTAGATCTGATAGATAGTAATAGCCCAAAGAGCACTCTACTGACGGGTGGTCCTCCGGAGAGCATCAAGGAAAGGGGAACACGAGGAACCAGAACCATCCACTCAGCAATCATAATTCATCCTCAACCAAATCTAGCTCAATATGGGACAAGTAAATATGGCATGGTCAATAGTCTCCTCCTCCTGCCCACACAGCGAGCAAGTCGCCTCAATATAAAGACCCTTCTAGACACAGGGAGCAAGAAGGGAGGCAGTCCCACATGATCTTCCATATGAATAATTGGACCCTGGGATGAACGGAGAGCTTCCAGATCCAAGCAGCATCCTGCGAGTCCTGGGGCTGAGGCCTATACACCTCGATGAGGCCCTTAGTGGGGGGCCCTAGAGAGACAAGATCTCCTCCATCACCTTATATCAGGTATGTGGCCCAAGGTAAGAGGAACAGAAAGAATCCGCCAAGCAACTCATCCCCAAATAAGCTGGTCACCACAGGGGTATTCCAAGAGGAAAGATCCTGAGTGATGAGATCCTGCACCCTCATACAAAGCGGAACATCCGTACTAATAAATGATGGCCAACGAGAAAGGGGGAGATCAGAGATCCAGCTATCCTGAACAACATCAACCAAGGAACCATCGCCAATCATCCAAGAAATATTGTTCAGAATAGGCGGAGCATAACGACACACCTCCTTCCAAAAGAAAGAATACCCACGAGTAGACTGAGGGTCCATAAAAGGAGACCAATCACCATATCTAGCTTGCATAAAGGAGTTCCAGAGACAGTGAGGATCAAGAATAAACCTCGAAGCATGTCTCGCCAGCAAAGCGTCTCTCCTAACAAGTAGGGACTGGATACCAAGACCACCTTCATGCATACAAATCAAATCCCAAGCCTGAAGATGAATGCTGTGACCATCTTGCATAGAAGCCCATAGAAAGTCCCTAAAACATCGCTCTATCCTTCGCAAACAAGTGATAGGGACCGCAGCATTAAAGAGAAGATGCATAGGAAGGACGTAAGGACAGAGCGAATAAGAGTGATCCTTGCCATCATGGATAATCTGGTGACCTGCCAACCATCAATCCTATCACGAATGCGTCGCTCGAGAATAGCAAAATCACTAATACGAGGATGCCTCCCAATACAGGGATCCCCAAGTATGAAAGCCCATCTGCCTTGGTAAAATACCCAGAGCTTGGTGTATAGCATCCCTGGTAGACCTGGAAGTCTTGGGGCTGAAGCAAATGTGGACTTTTCTAAATTGACCTTCTGACCAAAAGCTCGACAGTAGCACTGAATAAGAGAAGCATAACTAACTAACAGCATTATGAAGAGACATCTGGCCCAGAAGAATATAGTCGTCCACAAAAAGAAGGTGGGAGACGGGGGGTCCCAAAGGACCAGCCAAAAAGGGGGCGATGCGGCAGTCCTGGTGAGCCTGATGAAAAGCACAGGAAAGGTCGTCTGTAGCCAGAACAAAAAAAACGGAGATATTGGGCATCCCTGTCTCAGACCCACAGTAAAATGGAAGAAAACAGTCTGCATTCTATTAACAATCAGAGAGAAGGATGGCTTCTGGATGCAGCCATAATCCAATCAATGAACAGATCGTGAAAACTGAATTCAAGCAGAGTTCGATGCAGAAAGACCTAGCTCAGCCTGTCATAGGCACACTCCATATCAAGCTTAACTGCCATAAGACACTATCTGGCTAAGGCTCTCTGAAGATCATGCATAAACTCCTGCGCAATGAGGACATTATCGAAAATACTCGACCTCTAATGAAAGCCCCTTGTTCAGCAGATGAGCTGAGAAATCACCACACGCAGCCGAGAGACAAGAAGGGCGCACAAACCTTATACAAGGTAGTGCACAGGCTGATCAGCCAAAAGTGTTGAGGGGTAGAAGCATCAAAACGCTTCGGCACAAGAGTGACAAGAGTCCGATTCCAGTCAATAGGAATGGATTTGGAAAGGAAAGCACTCTGAATAGCCTGAGTAACCTCTAGACCAACAATGTCCCAATAATGATGAAAAAATAATGGCGAAAAACCATCAGGGCCGGGCGCCTTATCAGGCCCAAGGTCCCATAAAGCCATGCAAATCTCATCAGCAATGATCGATCTGATCAGGAGGTCGTTCTCGTAGCTGAGACCTTCTTAGAAGGAGGAACCCGAAAAATAGGAGCCCCTACACCTGATAACTCAGTCCATCTAGACTGGAAGAACTGAAGTAACTGATCACGGATAACCATGGAATCGTCCTGAAGATTTCCCCTCATCAACTAATCGTCGGATCCTATTAGTTGCCGACGCTTCAGAGTAGCCTGATGGAAAAACCTGGTATTACGGTCTCCCTCCGGATCCACTGAACCCTAGATCGCTGCCTCCAATAAGACTCCTGCTGTAAAAGTAGGGAGTGGTGAAGAGCGAGCTTAGATCGAACAGAGGAGAGGTCAGGTACAGAGAGACATCCATCCCGGTCCTCTCTTTCCCGGAGAATAGCAATGTCGGCTTCAACCTAATCAATATGTCTCACTAAATCCCCAACCTCAAGTCTGTTCCATCTAGAAAGGCAATGCTTGACCAACTCCAACCGTCTAGAAAGATGGTAAATAGCATTACCTCTCATCGGTAAATGCCAGACCTGGGCTATAATGGCTCGAGCCGAGGGATAGGAAGTCCAGAACTGCTCAAATCTAAACTGTCGCTGCTGATGAAGATCAGAATCAGTGGATATCAAAATGGGATAGTGATCGTGTTGGCCCAGATGGCAACCCAAGAGGGGGGGGGTGAATTGGGTTCTTAAAAAATTTTAAGCTTTTAAAATGATTGGCTTTGGAATCAACAAGATTAAGTGCTGGATAAATAACAGCCACAAATAAAGAGATAGAGAGACAATCGAAGCACGGAAACACAAGGATTTTATAGTGGTTCGGTGTATCCAACACCTACGTCCACTCCCAAGTTTCACTTGGGTCCACACTATAATCTACTAGATTACAGTCGAGTTGTTTTACAAGCTCACAACTCAAAACTTATTGTTTTCTCGGGATCAAAACGAACCCAGCTGGTTTTTCGGGCTCACCAGCACAAAACCCAAACCCAAGCTAATCTAGCTTGCACCGAGGTATACTACCTCCATTAGTTCAATCCCCCTGATTGAATTAGCAAAAATAAATAACAATAGAGTTTACAATAACAAATAGCCCCTTAAATGA